>JBAIZL010000001.1:274003424-274018424 GCA_036971475.1 Prosapia bicincta | reverse complement strand
TTTTGCTGCTCCAGGCGAATACTCACTTAACCCTTCCTCCTTTCCGGGCTTTAGTAGATTTGACCAGGGTATCACTTTATTAGCATTTTGATTCGTCAGAAGGCCCAAATACAACAATAATAATGTCATTGCTACAGTAATAATAGTAATTATAAATCATACAATATGGAAATAATAATAGTTTTAAAATACAAATTATAATATATAGAATATATGTATATATATATAAGTAATTTTTTTTGTCTTTCCTAACTTAACAGTATTTTCCGCTGTTGACGCGTTTCGGAATGACAGCATTTTCAAAACGTAAAAGTACGAAATAGGTTTAGGTTTTAGGTAGCACGATTTAGGTTTTGAAAATGGAGTTATTCCGAATCGCGTCAATTAAGTTAGGAAAGGCAGAAAAATGTACTCAAATATATACAATTATTCCTAACAAATATAAAGATGGGTATATTAAGAATGACAATAATAATAATAATAGTATATTGTAACCTCATATTGAGGTTATCCTCATATAGAGTTTTCCGTTTAAGTAAATGTCAGTATTAAACAGAATATTTCTCGGTAAAATGGATATTTTTATTCAAATAAAACGGGTAAAAAACTACAAAACGTTATTGAACAGAAGTGAACCTATTTAAAACGATTGCAATTTATTTACAAAGATGAAAAACCAGTTAACAAACTCGCTAGTGCTGTGGTAACACAAAATTTAATGACAGTGTTATAAAATATTTTTCTACTCCTTGTAAGTCTTTAAAATGAAAATGAATGGACAATAATAACGTTTCAGGCCAGTGTGGTCACCATTAGGTGGGTATTTGTTTATTAAATAACTGTCAACACTTGATAAGTTAGTGTTATCAATGCTACCAATATATCTGCACTATAAATTCTTTCGTAAGACTCGAGGTAATTTTAAAAAAAGGGATGAGGCGTTTTAGGCAAGTGACCTTTTGGAACGGAAGTAGACAAAAATTTGTGTTGATCAAATATTTAAAAGCACCCGATAAACTAGTATTATGGTTGTTGGTTATATTTCCAAGCTATATTTACATAATTTCTAGACAGAGTTCCGACAGAGTTCCATAAGCTATACGTGACGATGCAGAGGGATTTATGCACTACGCATGCGCGTACTTCCCTAGTTAGCGGTTTGGGTGTGGTTCATCTTCAAAACATTGCCCGCTATAAGCGACGCCCGGTTTAATAGGGTCTGTTATAACGAGGTTTTATTGTAATAATAATAATAATAATAAACTGTTTGGTAAATACACATAAACGATAAACTAGATAACATATCAAACGTGAGCAGCCTGAGCTCTTCAACAAAAGGAAGTAAACAGAATCTTTAGTAAGAGAAATATCGGCGATCATATATTTTACTTTTATTAGTTTAACGAAGCTTTATAAGCAGTCTTTTGTCTAGGTTTGATAAATTTCAAGGAAATCTTTTGCTTTGTCTAATGCTTTGAAATATCTTAGCGCAGCGAAATGATTGTAGGAAAACAAAAAGTTGTTTCGGAGAGAAAAATTTAGACAGAACAAAACACAAACTAAGGAAGAGAGAGGGGTTGTGAATTACACTTTGGAATAAATAGCGTCGAGAATTTTAATCCGAAATGATTTGATTTTGAACGGATGAAACAAATTATGGTAATATTAAGAAATGAATAAACTTATGACATTAGTATTAATAAATGAATTTATTATTAATTTGACTGCACGGAACTTCTGATCATGACATTTAGTGTAAGTTCTTCCAGACTACTACAAACACTTTGTAGTCTAATCTATGCCTAAAAATCATACACCGTCAACAATTTCAATGGAAAAATATATCCTTTAACACAATTTCAAGTTGAGTTTTCAGAAATTGTGCTGGGAAAATCAACAATAGGACGATTATTGTCAGGACTGTTGTGCTACATATATTTACAATAGTAACGGAGTATAAAAATTTAATTTAAAAATTAATAATGATTGACAATCTATTGTAGTTGCAATATCTATGGAATATAAACAATTATGTGTTTCTAGCATAAGATTATTCAAGGCATTATACAACACCTTAAACAAAAAAAAATTCCGGAGGAGTAAAACAAATAACAATAACAAAATAAAAAAAAACCTTAGCGTAAAAAATGTTAACAATGACGAAATACCCTAAATAAAAATTATTTAAACGGAACCATAACAGATACACAGTATATTTTTAAAAAAATCAAATTTAACCACCGATCTTAAATATTTTGGTCTATGTATGATAAACGCAGTTCTCCTTTATTTGATATTATGAGTGACTATAGAAATTATGTTTCTTTTTTGTCACACTCTTGATATCAAATCTGTCACTATATATGTGATCAATACTTGATTTCGCTCATTATAGCTCATGAGTAGATACAGAGATACATGTAACCTCTTATTAAGCCATTCTCTGATCTTATTTAATGCTTTAGATATTTATATCAATTTCACGTGTCCGATAAAGAAATAAAGATACAGGAAGTCGTGTAGAACACGAAAATAATAACAAAACTTGACTGCGACGCCTAAAAAATTAAAATTTTAGATTTATATTGCTCATAATATTTATTTTATATTCAAGTATTCAAGTATAAACTTTGTATGGTTAGCTAGTGGATGAGGGTGAAATGATTTATTGAGAAACCGGAAAACTGCTACAAGAGAATGGAGAACACGTAGGTTACACATATGATTTCACGCGTCAGCTCATTTTGTTATTTAGCGCATAGGTTTTATCTATGTAGTTTTAAAAGGCATTGTCGCATGTTTCGTAATATTTGATTTATTCAAGTATGTAATGATAATATTAGTTTATTACTTAATATAATTGAAATGTAGGGTAGTTAGTCGAATGTTTGGGGATAAAAAAGGTACCTTGCACCTTTTCCTGGCAGTAGAGATTTCCATGAAAATTTGTGATTAAACCCAGTTCATCTTCTGCTTCAAAAGGCACATGCGTGGGGCACAAATTTTATACTTTAAGGATGGAAGTTATTCGTAGTAAAAAAAATTCAAAAAGGAATGAAATAATCTTTTTAAAGGCAGAAATCTTGTTTAAATGAATAAAATAAATATCTATTTATGTTTTGAATGAAACTTATAAGGAAGCTTTATATATAATAAATATTATGTTATAAAATGTTTTACATTATATTTTTTTAGTTTTCTAGTTATTAGAAAAAAGAAACATTTTTGAGAAGTAAAAAGATATTAAAGAAAAATATACCTACTTGACAAATTAAGGTCTACAAACCGGTTAAACATCCTAAAAATATTGTTGGCACTTACATAAAGTAATTTGTTATAGGAATATGTTTAATTGTTTGACAAAAAAACTAAAGGTTTCATTTTTTTCTCTCCGAAAATGGAGGCAACCATATAATTTTAATCATATCTCCGTTAGTTTTCATGCTAATGACGTTTATAGAAGCTAATTTTAAAAGTCGTTTCAAGATTTCTAAAAACGTTTCTCTAAGTTTCCTTGAAAAGCGAACCTATTTTTGCGTTATTTAACGTTGAAGATTCAATTTCAACACACTTTGAATGAAAAGTTACTTCAAGAGAGTCATAAGTTGTTATTGCTACTACAAAACGTTTTAATAAACGAATATTATCATTATTTTATCACCTTTATTTTTCTGTACATTAATATTTTTTTTAAATATATAAAGATTTTAGTGTTAAAAATTGTTCAAAAACACGTATTTTCTGATGTAAATACAACACTTTCAAACAAGAATAACTAAAAACTATTGATGTTACAAACAATTATTTACATGGACAATTTTTTGTTTATAATTCACTCCTGGTTTCAATCACCGGTTTCTGGGGCTAATTTGAATCTAACAATTTCGTTTTTCGAAATGGGTTTGTATCTAGTCCTAGGGCGAAAGCGGTACAACATAACTTTTGACCCTCTACTTACTATTTATTGCAATTTGCCGTGAGTCAGTATGGCTTAAAAGAATTGCTAGCGCAACCACAGGAGAATGAATTATCTCTTCACTTTTATTTATCTGTCAAATTTTATTTTGACGTTTTTATTTCCCTTTTATTTACATATTCTGCCTGGGATTTTGTTTTGTCTTTGATTTTAATATTATGAGTAGATCTGTGCTTATTCGTCCACAAAGTTTTGTATCTTCAAGAATATTGTTTCATAGTTTTTGTTTCAATATTTTGAAAATATTTGATATTTAAATTGTTAGTAGAATTGAAAGGGTGGTATTAAATTTATCAATAAATTGTAAACCAAAATACAAGAATAATAATCAAACAATAATAACAAAGTTATAGGCTACACGTGTCCATTATTCTACAAAGAAAATGTTTACTAAATTAAAATCATTACTTACACATATAAATACAATAATTGTATAAATTAAAGTTGAACTCATCAAAATCTTTGGAATTGAATAACGTAAGTTGTTAAAAATATTGCCCCGAAAAACTAATTAAATAATAATAAAATAAATTTATATTTAATTAAGATAAATTAATGAACGCAGATAAAAGGTCTATGGTTACATTTCTAGTGTTTATATAAATCGTATAACTTATAAGTTCAATAAATACTGTATTTATACTGAATTTTGATTGCGTTGGTAAATTACGTACATTAAAATATGTTGTTAGATGAGATTTGTTTATATTTTATATGATTATATTTTGCTGTGTTGATTTATTTTGTACGTGCTCTCAGTTTATTAGTCTAGAATGTTTGGAAAAGGCCACCGCGGATTAGTGCGGAATCATTTCGGTGGGATGACGTCACTTCTCCCAACACACCCTAGACTACGCTTAGGGTTTATCTAAAGGCGTGTTTATCGAAATGTAAAAAACATTTTATTTTTTTGTAATTACGTAAAAAAATTGTAATTTTATTATAATTCTATTATTGTGGACTTAGGGCGATTGTTAATTGTATTATATTGTAGTAGTCATCAATTGTAATGACTCAACAAACACAACGGTAAGAATTAAAACAGTTTACTCTAAATCTCGCTACACATTAGTTAATTAATAGAAACACAGTTGTTTATTGAAACAATCAGACTTATTTTGACGATGACGTCTCCTTCATCAGTGCTTGGCTGCTACTGACTATCAGTGCTTGGATATTAGTGACCGTTTTGATTTTTTAAATTATAAACGTCTGTACTGAAATTTTTCAAAATAATTAAAACTTTTTTCAGATTTTTTATAAGCAAGTAATACAAACTAAAAATATTTAAATTCCATTTCTATTTACATCAATAAAAAAAATATTTTAGTTACTTTGTATTACAAAATTCCCGGCTAGCTGGCCTGAGCAACCGGGCGGGTCCACAGGTGGCGGATAGTTGGACGGCCTACAGAAATGTAGGTTACCTGTGAATAAGGTTTCTGAATAAGGCCTGGACCAAGGCAATGGTTCAAAGGTGAGGAATTATCCCTCCTCGTCAGTCAACCGGTTGGGTGTGGTAGAAATAACTGCTCTGACTGGGGAGACTGGGGTAGTTGGGAATTAAGTCCTCACAATGCTACTCTCACCTCCCAGGTGAACCAAGGGCAATGCGACGGTGAAGTATGGGCGGGAAACTACCCTAATGACACAGTTGTAAAAAAGAGAGTAAAACAGACTGTTCGCTCCAAGAGCAACAGTTAATAATGTCCTGAACTTGGGGTGTGCTTCAAGGTCAGTGACTGAATACCTAATCCAAGGTGGAAGGCATCGTGCCGAAGGATGAATGGCTGCAGGGTATAAAATGTAGTCGCACACGATCCCCTTGAGGAACCAGACAAAACCTCATTGTATGTTGTCTTGCCAGGGCAGTGGGGGCTCTGCTCTGGTCGACCGTTATTTCCCCCATACTCGTGGGACGTTAATAGACCAAGTAAGTAAAAGATTTGATTTTGAGACTGCACAGGCAGCGGGAGCTAATGAGACGGCAAACCGTGAGTCTGTAGCAGATATGTCAACGGCAACCATCACTGGGGGTGCGGGGGCGGCTGTCAAGCTGCTGACTGCAGAAACCAGTGAAGTGGCTGTAGAGTTGAGCACGATGTCTAGTCCTGGGGCTGCTCTGCGGACCCAGGCAACTGCGAAGTAAGCAGAACAATGATCAAGATCCTCCAAGTGAACCTACAGCATAGCAGGGCGGCTAGTGCTGTCGTGTGTAGGATGCTGGACAGGGGAGAGGTGGACTTGGTTCTCATCCAGGAGCCATGGATTTCTGGAGGACGAATATGCGGGCTGGCGACATCTGGAGGTACGTTGTTGTACGATAAGGACTCCGGTGTTCCCAGGACGTGTATCCTGGTTAGGAGGGGGTTGAGTGCTTTTGTACTAACGGACTTCTGCTGCAGGGACTTGATAGCAGTGAAGGTGGAGCTGCGGGCGGAGGGGGGATGAAGAGGCTGAATCTGGCCACTGCATATCTCCCCTTTGACTACGCGGGGGCTCTACCAACACAAGAGCTGAGGAGGCTGGTCGAGCACTGCGGGGCTGTGGATGAGGAGCTGCTGGTGGGGATGGATGCTAACTCCCATCACACTTCGTGGGGGAGTACAGGTACCAACACTAGAGGTGAGGAACGTTTAGCTTATCTTAGCTCTAAGAATTTACTAGTCTTAAATCAGGGGGAAGAGGCGACGTTTGTCACTAGGGCCAGACAGGAGGTCCTGGACATTACGGTGGCATCGAACCAGATGGCTAGGTATGTACTAAACTGGCATGTGTCGGATGAACCATCTTCTTCTGACCACAGACATATTAGGTATGATATCTCTCTAAATCCAGCCATGCTTCGGCCAACCAGGGATCCAAGAAGAACAGACTGGGACTCCTACAGGAGGGACCTGGGTGTTCGGATTGAGGAGGCTGGATTGTAGTATGGGAGGAGAGAGCTAGAAGACTCTGCCGCATTGGTTGGCGAGGCTATAGTAGAATCCTTTACTGATAACTGCCCTCTCAGTGAGGGGAGAAAAGTAGGGGATCCGTCATGGTGGAACAAGAAGCTAGCCAAACTTCGGAAAACCACCAGGAGACTCTTTAATAGAGCAAAAAAGAACGGGGAGTGGGACCAGTATAGGAAAACACTAACCGAATACAACAGGGCAATTAGAGAAGCACGCAGGAAGTCCTGGAAGGAGTTTTGTCAAGAGATTGAAAAAACTCGGGAAGGGGCACGACTGCATAAAGGGCTCTCTAAGGACCCAGTTAACCCGGTGGGGATGCAAAGAAACCCACTGGGAAATATAACAAAAACTGCAGGGGAAACTGTGGAAGAATTAATCAGAACACATTTCCCTTCCAGTACTCTGAGGAAACTTGGAGGAGCAGACACTGAACCAGTTGGCAAACTCTCCACAAGACGTGGTAAGAGGGAGGACTGGGAAGTGGCAAGGAGGATAGTAACTCCACAAAGGGTAAGATGGGCTATTGGCACATTTAAATCCTACAAATCTCCAAGTCCAGATGGGATCTATCCTGTGATGCTGCAGCAGGGAATGGATATGCTGGTGCTGGTACTTACTAAATTATACAGGCTAAGCATTGCTCTAGGGCATGTGCCAGCAGCCTGGAAATCTAGTAAGGTGGTCTTTATACCTAAGCCCACCGGTAACCAATCGGAAGGGAAAGGATACAGACCTATTACACTCATGTCCTTTGTTCTTAAGGGACTTGAAAAACTGGTTGATAGGCATATTAGGGGGAGTGCTTTGGCCATAAAACCACTGCATTAGAACCAGTATGCTTATCAACCGGGGAAATCCTGCGAGGGAGCTCTCCATCAAGTGGTTGGTAGGATTGAGCATATGATCGCTAAGAAAGGTTGTGCCATAGGTGCCTTCCTCGACATTGAAGGGGCTTTCAATAACCCCTCAGTGGAGACGATGGTAAGTGGTGCAAGACGTCATAGAGTGGATGCGACCACTTGTGGTTGGATAAGTTCCATGTTAACAAACAGAAGCATTTCTGTAGAGGTGGCAGGGGAGGTCAGAAGGGCGGAGACAAGTCTGGGCTGTGCACGGGGGGGGGGGGGTTCTCTCTCCTCTGTTGTGGTGCCTAGTGGTTGACAACCTTATTGAACTCCTGAATGAACAGGGGTACTTCTGCCTGGGATATGCGGACGAAATAGTTGTTCTGATCCTGGGCAGATTCCCTGATACAGCCCTTGAGGTAATCAGAAATCCTCTACGACTGATTGAAGAGTGGTGTAATAAGGAGAACCTTAGGGTAAATCCGAAAAAGACTGCTCTTATTAACTTCAGCAGACAGCGGAAACATATGACGACCAGGATGCCTCGCTTGTTTGGTGAATACCTTGAGTTAGTGATGGAGGTGAAGTACCTGGGAGTTACTCTGGACAGGAAACTTACCTGGAACCCACATATTGAGAGGACAGTTAATAGGGCCAAAAGGGCACTGATGACAGTGAGAAGAATGGTGGGTAAGAAATGGGGACTTAAGCCATCAATGATGCACTGCATGTATTTGAGGGTGATAAGCCTATGATTACCTATGGTGCTCTGGTGTGGTGGACAAAGACCAACCAGGCACAGACAAGAGCTCAACTGAGCTCTATCCAGAGATTGGCTTGTCTGTGCACACTGGGAGCGATGTCAGCTACACCTGGTGCAGCAATGGAAGTAATGCTTAACCTCCCCACCCCTTGAGCTTGTCCTTAGGGGAGAGGCGAGGCTGGCGGCATGGAGATTGCGCAACTCGAACAACTGGGCTAACCTCCCAGATGTTTCGAGACATATGAGTATCGAGTGCGTGGTCAAAGAACCCGTCTTGGAAATGGGCAGCGACTACATTACTCGAACGTTTGCACCTGACCAGGCTCACCATACTATGATGCAATGGCCAGGGACATTAACATCGGGAGCTCAGATCTGGTACACAGATGGCTCCAAGATGGACTTCGGTACTGGAGCGGGGGGGGGGTATTGTAAAAGCCCAAGGGTAAACTAGTTTTTTCCTTGGGGAGGCATACCTCTGTCTTTCAGGCCGAAATATATGCTATTAATGCATGTCTGGGAGAGATAGCGAGAAGGGGAACACACGGGACCCGGATTGCTATTTTCTCCGACAGTCAGGCAGCAATTAAGGCACTAAACGGACATGTGGTCACCTCGGCCATAGTCAGGGAGTGCCTAAATAACCTACAAGCCCTGGCAAGGCACAATCAAATCAAGATAGATTGGGTGCCAGGGCATAGGGGAATACTTGGAAATGAAGCCGCAGATGCGCTGGCCAGAGAGGGGTCTTCGACTCCCCCGATTGGATCGGAGCCTGCGGTAGGTATTTCCAAATCCATGGTCAAGATGGCAGTGCGAAGGTGGATGGCTGAAAGACACTGTGAGCACTGGATCAGGGCTGAAGGGATGAGACACAGTAAGCTAACACTTGGGAAACCTTCCTTGGGGCTGCAGAAGAGTCTCATCTATCTGTCTAGGCAGGAACTGAGGATAGCCACAGGTCTACTAACGGGACACGGTGGACTAAGGAAACATCTGCATAAAATGGGTATCTACAAAGATGAACCAGTGTGCAGATTATGCGGGCAAGAACTGGAGACCGCCACACACACCATTTATAGATGTGAAGCACTTGCCGAGAGGCGCTTCAACCTCTTTGGAGATAGCACAGCTCTGGAAGAGGATGCTGAAGGTAAAACACTAGTCAGAAATCTCCTAAACCTGGTAAGAGGGAAGGGGCTATTTGACTAGATCAGGGAGGTAAGTACAATATACCTTAAGGTAGCAGTGCTTTGGGCAGTTTAAAACCCGCTCCCAAGTCAAGAGAGAAAAAAAAAATTACAAAATTACAATTAACTTACGTAAAATAACATAACATATTCGTTAAAACAGCTGATCCAGCACATAACCAATAACTTAAAATCAGATGTTTTATGAAATCATATGTTATTGCTTATTTGAATCCAAATAAGACATAACAATTGTATTGCATACCTTGCTCCTTTTGTGAAAAGTTTTTCTCTCATATAAAATTTAAATTATTTTATTAAATTTATTAATTATCATATATTTGTATTTAATATATATACATATATATATATATATATATTTGACAAACTGTATTGACATCAATTGTCTTCACTACTAAATTAGAAAAATCTGTTTAAACTTGAGTGGATGAATAAAGAGTATTTTATTAACGACGGAAAATCTGAAGAAGATATATATATATATATATATATATATATATATATATATATATATATATATATATATATATATATATATATATATAAGGAGAGTGTGTTCTAATAGAACGAATTTGAAAATGACTACATTATAGGTTTTTATTCGCATTATTTCTTCTCCTTGTTCAATTTGCTGTGAAATAAAACGAATATAAAACGAGTTGAACAAATACAATTCTACGTAAATTTAAGAAGTTGAACACGTGTATTCTACGGAAAATGCTGTCGGTCGATTTAGCACGATCTATAAGATTATTTTGAAGGAATAAAAGCAAAGTTTAATTAGGAGAGCAATTAGAAAAATGCTTTCTCCTTTTATTTGACTTGAGCTGCACAACGTTTACAACTCTTAAAAGAGCAAAATGAAATCCTTCATCTTTCTCAACACATTCAGCATTATATTGTCGAGTAAAACACCCTTCAAGACAGAACTTGCTTTACTCTAGATCATTATATTGCAGTCTTCCCTTGCCTATATTTTGCAAATAAAAGGCTTTTCCCTCTTATTTATGAAACGAATATTCTGGCAATGTACGTAATGTTTTTACCGTCGTAGCTGAAATAAATGTGGCTTTGTTTTTAATAAATGTTTCTTTAAAAATGGTGTTTGTTGAACAAATATGCGATTTGAATTTAGTAAAAGAAATAAATATTCAATATAAAATATCAACAGCTGATCTGAAATAATAAAATTAGCTAGCGACTTAAATCACTTTACAAAAATTCGTAGAGCTGTGAAACATTTACACAATTTTTAATTAAATACAGTAAACGTTATTGTTTACCGAGCTTTAATTTATTCATTTTGGGTCATTAAATAAGTATAAAAAACAATGTATAATAGGAAACTATTTAATCAATCAATAATTTTGAAATATTTTAAATTAAATATATATATATATATATATATATATATATATATATATATTTAAAACAACATAGGTTATTCAAATACAAGAATATTTATTAATTTATATCCAAAGCTCTTCGTTGGCAAACAGTACCAACATCATCAGGAATGAAAATTACAATAATGTAAGCTATAGGCCTCTTTATCAAAATTTTTTTGAATTAATATTCAGTCTCAAATCTAACTTACAATTATAACACATTGATTGCACAACACTTTTTATATAACCCTTTAAGGTTATATCTATCTATCTATCTATCTATATATATCTATCTATCTATCTATCTATCTATATATATATATATATATATATATATATATATATATATATATATTTGAAAAACTGTATTAACATCAATAGTCTTCACTACAAATTCAGACAAATCAATTTAAATCTAGATAGATTATAAGGGTTTATATTAGAAAAACGTTTTTATTTCAATTAATAATTTCATTAAATAAATAATAACATGGCAGTTGGGTTAATATTACGTGTTTGTAAATAATACAATACATTTTATCTTTCAAAAAAAATTAATAACTTCAAATATTATACAAAAATAAATTTTTTAAAAAGAAACAAAGTATCTGACTGGTGATTGTTCTCCGAAAGCCATCGATTACAGTTGACTTTGCAATGCTAACTTGATTCTTGAAATAATATTGTACAATGTAGCACAAAAATATATTATGTAATGTAGATATTATGCAGGTATTATGTAGATATTATATTTATTAACGTCTAAGATCATTTGTTTTAAATTAATGTAAATCTTACGTTGAACAACATAGGATAAATTTAATGAGTTTTAAGTTATCAATTGTTACAGATACGAAAAAGACAATAAACTAAGCCCATATCTACTGACAAATACTGATATGTTGGCAGAATTAAAAATATTTATGCCAGAGTGATTACGTCAGATTGGATTTTAATTATATTTGCTGCTTCTGATGTCCTAAAGTCACTTAGATGTTGGAAAATATAAAATAATTAATAGTAGCGGTTAAAGTGACCAACGAGCACAAAGAAAAAAACAGTAACTGATTAGAAGAAAATAAGAAAATCAACATGACATACTAAAGAATTAAAAGCAAAAAAAAAATGGTATAATGAAGAAACTGTGCCTAAAACATAACGTAAGGAGAGTGGAACCAATGAAAGTTTCTGACAACAAAAACATAAGAGTGGGAGATGAAATTAGGTTAAGGTAAATAGATTATACGCTGAAGCAAAGCGGAAGGCAGCAAAGATTGGATTTGTAATGAAGAGTCTGCCCGTCGGCGGCAAAATTATTAATGAATGAGTCTTCCGCCTTCAACGTATCAAAATGATGAAGTTCGCTCCAAGACACTCACGTGGTTAAATGATTTTATTACTCTTACTTGATGAACAGATGAATTTTAATGGACTTTGAGTTTTGAGTTGAGCACGATATTGAGGATTTTATAGAACTAATGTTTTACACTCAGTGTTTTTTTAGAGCCTGTAAAACGTAAATTAGATGGAACGTGTGAAATTATTATTTACCAAAAGAGCTTGTCTTTATAATACTATGTTCCTGCTTTTCAATTATATATACATGTATATTATATATATATATATATATATATATATATATATATATATATATATATATATATATATATATACTTTTGTAACACGGTTTTTTCGTATTCACCTACACTTTGAATTACATGAACAGGGATCTTACTTGGTATATTTGGGAATCGACTTTCGAGAACTATAAATTACCAGCTCTGATTTTCAAGGTTATTTTAAGACTCAAAATAAGCTGGAAAATGAGAGCACGTAATAATAGTACTCGAAAGTCGATTCGCAAATATACCAAGTAAGATTCTTGTTCAAGTACATTAAAGTGTAAGTAATAAAAATATATACTGTAACATAAACCCTTCATTACTTATTATGAATTTTAATTTTGATGAATAATCCTTTATAATATTTATATCAGTTGGGCGTAAGTTTACCTATTGTACGATTACTTTACTTATCATTTAATTATTTTCTTAAAGTATCACCTACCTTAAACACTTTCGCCTTCACGCCTTTCTTTATAAAAACACTCAATAATTATTTATAACAGTAATAAAGCTCTTTATTACTGAACTATTAATATTAAATTTTGATTTGAATACAAAACAAAAATTAAAAGAAAATTAAGTTTAAATTCCTACTGAGGATTTTTTTCTATTTTAAATTTTACAGTAAAGCATTTTAAAATTCCTACTAAGGTTAACAAAAAAAAATTAGATTAGTTGCCTTAGAGCACTATTTATGATACTGTGTGGTAACCATGGCAACAGGTTGAGGTACAATGGAGGGTTCGACGACAACCAGATGGGGAAAAACATTTATATACATCTTTGAGAAATACTTTTTTAGATATGGAAAGTTGGCACAGTGCCAAGGCGTGCTAGACTTCGAACCTTAAGATTCTCAGTTCAAATTCGGTTGGACCCCACAAATTTTATAATTTAATTATTGAATGAATATTTCTAAAATAAACGGTACTAACATCAATTGTTATTCACTATAGGTTTAAAAAAATGTATTTGAACTTGATTGCATGAAGTTAAAAATATATCTTATTATCGATTGAAAGTTTGTACAAGACATATATCAGGAGAGTGAGCTAACAAAAGGAATATGAAAAAACAAAGTAGTTGAATTTTTTTAGATTCTTAAATGTATCCTTTAAAATTAAGTTCATTATTAATCGAATTGGTTATTTAGGTAACCAACATATGAATACATTTAGTAAAATAGTATTTAAGTTCCCGGTCCCTATTCAATTTTTCTTAGGTTGGCGGAATGTGACAAGAAACAAGTTTCAACTACCTCAATTTTACCATAGATTCCCTTTTTTTTCACAAACTATAATTTTATCTTTTTTAAAAAAAGCAAAGAAACGGTTCTACTATATACAGTGGAGCTAGACTTTAAAATTGAATTTTATCAAAAATGTATTTTAATATTTTTACGCGTAAGACTTCCTTTTTAATTCTTCTATTCGCTTAATGAGTGCAGGTCTAGACAACCCTTTACACAGACGGCCGCTGTCCTTACTGACCGCCTAGCTCTAACCATAATACAAACAATAACAATATACATGCTAATAAATTCTGCTTCACAGTTATGTTCCAGGTGACGCAGAGACACATCCCCAGGGTCGCAGCCCAGCACATCCCCAGGGTCGCAGCTCAGCACCAATGGAAGTACTAATTTTGACTGCATTCCTTTTCAGTTTCGAGTAGACAGCAGAAGAAGAAGTGCATGTCATTCCTGCCATTGACTCACTAACAAGGTATTTGTAAGGTAATACCCCTCCTTATCCTTTAGCATAAGGTGATCCAAGCCCTCAAAGGTTCCTGCATGATCTGTCGCAGGATGTTTCCTGGCAGGGTTTCTTTCTTGTCAGGTTTTTCATCTCGCTCTTAGCGCGACACTTTCCGTACTGCTTCATTTCACTATCTCCTGATTCTCCATTGAAAGAGCCTATGATCTTGGTACATGGGCAATCAATGCGCATGTGAGACGGAGGTAGCTCGTTAGAAGGTGGCTGCCACATGGGCTGGACGGGTTTTGGGAGCCCAACCTGGGTTAGAAAAAAGGTGATGCGATCCTCCTTGTATTTACTACAAAGAGGATTATGTCATTACCTTATTTCTACATGAATTCACACTTACACACTATCAGCTTGTTCTTTACATTCCTAGTGTTAGCTCATCTCTCCTTATATACACTGTATATCTTGTTCAAATTTTCAATCGTTAATAAAATCATTCACTCAAATTCAAATAGCTTTTAAAAATTTG
>JBAIZL010000001.1:273870924-274000924 GCA_036971475.1 Prosapia bicincta | reverse complement strand
ATTATTAATAAATCTGAACACTAATAAAGGATGCACAATTACAAAATAAGATTTAAATATGTATATTGCATTATAAATTTATTGTAGACTTTAAAATACCCACATTTAAGAAGCGGTTTAAGGAAAATTTGATTTCCCTTGAAAAGTTGTTTCTAAGCTTTTGATTTAAGCAATTAACATTTATTAAACTATTATTGTGCTGACGGCCAAAAATAATTTTTTTTCGATTTTTCGTTTTTTAATGATATATAATCTCCGAAAAATTCTCTTTCTATTAATATATAACACAATGTACAAAAGAAAATATTTAAATGTGAAAAAAATATTTAATATAGGCTTTCACGTAAGATTTCAGCAATTCTTCGCTGCCTCTCACGCTGAACGTTTCCAGGCATGATGACGGTACCTTATATAGTATTACTTTTTCTAAATTGGCTTTGTAATTTTGTGCTGTTGTGTTGGCAACACGTTATAGAGAATGTTACAAATATACCACTCTCATGGCAAAAGAGGGGTCACACATCACTGAACGGAATAGTATCCATGATTTCTGTTGATACCGGTAAGTTATTGGATATTCATAGCATGAGCAAACACTGCTTATGCCCTAACAAATATGACAGCATACATTTGCCAAACTACAAAGCTAATTTTGTGGGAACAAGTGAGGCTATGGAATGTGACGGTGCGATAAAAATCTTCAAAAGATCTGTTGACCAATACAATGTACGCTATGTAGATTACCTTGGCGACGGGGATTCCAATGCCTACAAATCTGTTTCAAACTCTAAACCTTATGGAGAACAAGTCAAAATTAACAAATTAGAGTGCATAGGTCATATACAATAAAGAATGGGAACCCGCTTACGCACCTTGAAACAAATGTCAACAAAGACTAAACTTGCCGATGGAAAGGGACTTTCGGGTAAAAACCGTCTAACAAAAGCAGCTCTAGTTAAACTATAACTGTTTTATGACCTATCAATAAGAAGAAACTGCCATAGCCTATCAGAAATGAAGACAGCAGTTTGGGCTACTTATTACCATGTCATGTCTAGTAATGGTGACCCGCGTCACGATCTGTGCCCTAAAGAGCCTACAACCTGGTGTAAGTACAATATTTCACTGATTGAAGGCAAAGATTATGATCATGATGCCCACTTTCATCTACCTGAAATTATTATGAAGCAGATAAAACCAATATTTAAAGATCTGGCCAATCCTGAATTATTGCGAAAATTCTTGGCCGAGAAGACTCAAAATCCAAACGAGTAGTTGAACAATGTAATTTGGGTCAGAGTGCCTAAACAAACCTTTGTAGGACAGAACGTTTTAACATTTGGTGTCCATGATGCAGTGTTATCCTTTAATGATGGATATTATAGCAAGTGTAAAGTGTTAGAGGAATCAGGCCTAAAAGTAGGTAGCCGTTTGGTAACAGAAATTCAACGTATGGACAACGAACGTATATATAAAAGTGATAAAGCGGCAGAAGATTTTGAGAAGAAAATAAGACAGAGTAGAAACCTACTCAAAAGAAGACTTGAGGACCAGTTTGATGAGGCTGAGGTCCCAGACAACCCATCATATGCAGCTGGGGAACACTAAATTTTTTGAGTGCACTTACTACAATCGACGTACTGTTGGTTTTTATCGGTTTCCAAAAATTTAACTTTTTAAAGTTTTAATGTCATGTATCTTAAAAGCTACTAAAGATAATTGTATGAAACTTTCAGGTTAACTTATTTATGTTATTACTTAGTGCCCTGTGGCAGTTTATTAAAATTATGCCACTAGGTTTTGAAATATACATTTTTTAATATTTTTTTTGTGTATAAATTTTGGCACTTTTGAAAAATAACCAGCAATTTTTTTTTGCTACAATTAAAATTGACCTCCACTAGGTACTAGATAAAATACCCCTCTTTAAGGATAAGTTGAAAGTAAGGCTCTAGGTTTATTAGTTTATTAGCTACACGACATAAATGTAACATGGCAGTCTTATGTCGTCAGCACTCCCCTTTATTAAGGCAATACAGGATGTAACACACAAAAAATGAATTGGCTATACAACTAATGGATATTGCTCACTATCATGCTTTAAACTTTCAAATTTAAATTTTAGCATAGGGATATTTATAGCTTTTTAAGTTTACAATTATTTTTAATTTTAATAAATTGACATTAAATAAATACATTATTTATTTTATTATATAATAATTACCTTTTGGTAATTAATGAATAGAACTATTTAAACAAAATGTGAGAAATTTCCCTTTAAAGTCTCTAAATGAGACTAAAAACAGCTGATGTATTTTTGGTGAGTATTCTAACCATAACCTAACCTTGAGTATCAGTTACGCCAGCTTCTTTCTGTAAAACCATTTAATCACCTACCAAGACGAAAACTTTAATCTAAATAAGATGACACATTAAGAAATACAACCTTAAAATGTGTAAAAATTCCTAAGCTATTAGTAATTTCGAGTTGAAGTTTTCCTTAACGAGGCCGAAATTATATGTAATTGATCCATCGAGTATAAAAACTACATTTTACTATATTTAGGGTTTAATATTTAAATCTGTGTAAAAAAATATTAAGTGTGTTTGTTTTAGGCTATATATTTTAAAACAGGTTAAAATTTTATTAGAATACAAGTTAAATATTAAATTAAATTAAATGCTACTTGAGGAAGTTTACTACCCTCTTAGAGACTTAAAAATTCAAAATGAATGATTTTCTAAGAGTGAAATACTATTTAGAAATAACGTAATGGTATTTTTATTTTTCAGCATTTACTTGAAAAGTTGGGATATTTTAAATTTATTTATCATATAGAATAGTAAATTTAGTCTGAATATAAATCAGCTAAATAATAAATAAAATAATTGTTTTTTTTTAATATACCACGTATAAAAAACCGAATAAAAAGTATAAAACAATTTTTCACGGCTACGGATATATTTGTAATACTTGGAGAAAAATACGACTTGAGGCGCAGCCAGTGAATAATACTAGTTAACAGTCCGGATGAAATCACATATGATTTCAGTGAATTTGAAATGGGATTCACTGTAATTTAATTCATTTACTCCTCCTTAAACCATGAATTGCCTGCGTTCCACGTTTTTCCCTCCAAGTATAACAAATATATTCATAGTCACTAACAGTTCTCCCTCAAAACTGTAAAAGGGCGATGAAAAAATATTTTTTAGTCCGTTTTAAAAACGTGCATGTTATACAAACATATTGATTGAATTTATTATTTTCTGTTTTTAGTCTATATCCGGGTGAAATATTTCAATCGATTTTGTAACATAATTTCAAACAACAGCTGATTTTGTGTTATAGATTTTATTGTAGAACAGCTGCTTTAACTCGTTAAAGTTATATTACTTTAATAATTGTACATGATTAGGTTAAAGTGTTACTATCCAATATTTTTCATCGGTTGATAAATATGTTAATTTATACATCAATAAACGTACTACAATTATTTAATTGAATATAAACACACGTGAAAGTCTCTTGCTCCTCAAGGAAAGCTAATTTGTTTAAACAAATAAAGTTAAACAAACTTAAAGCGAGTGACCAAATTCGATTTGTTTCAACAACTATTTTTTAAACAAATTTAGAGACATGAAACCAAGTTAATATTGCATTGTCATTTAATTCTATCCTATGTTTAAAATATCATTTATCTAGCTCATCTGGAAGTTTAAACTCTATTACGAAGTTCCACCCGTAAAAACAGACAAACAGATAATACGACGGAAACAGAAATAATAAACCGTTTTAAAAATATCATTAAAATAATATAATTCACTTAAAATCTATTCCTTAAGTTTTATTTTTAAAATATATTAGAAATACGTTGACGGGAATAGATTTCGTCTTTCATAAACAATAGCGAACTGAAGAAATAGTTTTACACACAGGAAATACGAGGGAATATATTATGCTAAATAAAAAGCACGCTTCCTTCCGAACCAATAGATTTGTCCTGTTCTACAAAATCCGGAGAATATCTCTGCTTATACCAATGCTGTCATGCACTGGATTTCATAGAATATATGGCGAAGTATATTTAGTAAATATTCATCGTTCGGTTCTATATATTGTTTTTAAGACCTACCTCTGACATTTAAATATATATTGCAGTCGTTTGACAGCGGTAAAGTTATTTCTATAAAGTTTTCTTTGACAATACTTTTTTTTATCAATTCACTTGGTTTTCAGCAAACATGTTTCGCACTTGGCCAGGCATGCTCAATGCTGTATGTCTTGTCCGGACTCAAAGTGCGAAAAGCATCTTCTGAGGAACATCAGAAAGCAGTGGTTTTTGCCAAGTGAATTATTAAACTACTAATACAGAAAAAATCACAATTTTTTTGAAGTCAATTCCCATTTGAGTCGACAAAGAAAAATAATTTTATTTTAGTTACTTTTTATTAAATAATTACAATTATTATAAATAGGGTGTTTTTAACGCATAGCATTTGCGTTAAAACACATGTTTTACCATATAACCTATAACATGAAATCAACTTTTTTTTTGAAATTTTATGTAATCACTTATTTTGAGTGAAATGGGACAAAATAACTATATTGAATACCTTGCCCCTTTTGTAAAACGTTTTCCCCTCATATAAAATTAAAATTAATTCATTATTATTTTAAGTAATAAATTTATATTTAAAAACAAACTGTGTTACATCAAGTGCCATCCACTACAAGTTTAAACAAATCTATTTGAACTTGAGTAGATGAATAAAAAGTATTTTATTTGAAATATATATATATATATATATATATATATATATATATATATATATATATATATATATGTGTGTGTGTGTGTGTGTGTGTGTGTTGCAACGGGCCTCCACACCAGCCACCAGCTGACTCTACCACACACATACGCTTGTTCTACAGCTGTTCTACAGCGTCTTTGGGCTCTGCCCCACCCATCACCCTTGTTCCTTTCTGTACTCTTTTGCCTCTCCCTTCCAGCACGTTCTTGCTCGATCTCAGTCGTAACTCCCTTTTTCCTCTCTTTTTTCTCTACCGGTCCCTTATTCTCCTTCATACTACCAATACCTTTTCTATTTCTATTTTCCGGGTCTCGGTTCCTTTTCTGTGCCTTTGTCTTTCTCTATTTTGTTCGTTTCCATCTATTGCACACGAGACCCCTCCCGCCTCGTTTTTTCGACTTCTTATTCGATTTCCCGGTGCCACGTTCTGTCTTGGAGGTGGCCTGCACTCTCTTTCTGTCCTGGGGTTTCCATTGGTGTTGTTCCTGGGGTGAGGAGGCCTCATATTTGGAGGTGGCCTCTGTTGGTACCTAGGTGGCACCTCTCTCCCATTTATACCCCGGCTCCCGTTGTCCGTCTCCACGCCGTTAAAGAAATCAATGGCACTGGCCACTGACTCCCTATGAACGCCAAGGCTAGCATTCCGGACCTCCCTTCCGAAATGCGTCATCACCTTATTCACGAGGTAACACTCTGGTATCAGCGGGTCCAAATTTCTGGCTTTGTTGACCATCACAACAAAGTATTCGGACTTGCTGTATGGTCCCATCTCGTAATATTTGCTGGTGTCTAGCTGCCTTCTTATCTTCTCTTGTGCAGCAAAACCCCAGTACCTGGCTAAAAACTTAGCCTTAAACTGCTCATACTGGTCCCCCGGCTTCACCACAGCCTTCCACCAGGCTTCTGCTGTTCCTCTTAAGTTCCTTATAATTATCTTTAACTTTGTGTCGTCCTCCATCATCGGATCGACTTCCTCGAAAAGCCCTTCCATTTCCTTGATGAAAGCCATGGGATCCTCGTTGTCCTTCCCGTAGTATTCTATCTTCTTCATACCAGTCATCTCCTGGTAGTCCCACGCTCTGGGCTTTATCCGACTGACGCTGGCACCTTGTGACACTGCGCTTCTGATTTTGTCGTTAACTTTTTTTACGCTGGATTCCACTTTCCTTATGCCTGTCTCCAGGTCTCCTATTTTCTTATCCCGTTTCAGCTGTCCCTCCTCCTCCTTCTCTATTCTTGCTTCCAGTTGGTCGACCTTCTTTTCGTAAGTGGACACTCTATCGTCCATGCTAGTCAAGTGTTGACTTATGTCCTCTTTATGACTCTTAAAGTTTCCGGTTATTTTTTCCATAAATAACCTCATCTCTTCCCTTTCCTTCTTTTCCCTTTCCTCCTGATCTTTCTTCTCCTTTTCTCTTTCCTTCTGTTTTATTTTTCTCCTAGTTTCTTTCTCTTCAGCTTCTCTTATCCTTCTCGCTTCTTCATTTTGCCATCTTAATTCGGCTTGTTCTCTCTCTTTATATCTCCTCATCTCTTCCTCCTTCCTTTCTGTCTCCCTTTCTAATCTCTTCTCTTCCTTCTCTTGCTTTCTTTCTAATTTTTCTTGTTCCTTCTCCTTTTGTCTTTTAGCCTCATCCTGTTCTTTTTCTTGTTTTCTTTCTAACCTCTCCTGTTCTTTTTCTTTCTTTAGCATCGCCATTAGCTTTTCCATTTCACTTCTTTCCTGCTGCTTTTGTGTTGCCATGGCTTCTGTTCTGTTTATCTCCTTCTTGTTTTTAACCCTTTCCTCCCTACCTATATACTATTTCTATACTTTTCCTATAAATTTCTTTTATTTATAAAAACGTGTAGCTGGATGTCGTGCGTGTGTTTCGTGTGTTTGCATCCTTCGGCGTGTTTCCTTCTTTTTTCTTACTACTATTTACCCCTATTTTCTTCTCTTAACTCTTTTTTAAACTATTTCTCCTACTAAACATTTAACCCCTATTTTTCTTTTCTAGCCTATTTTTAATTAATTTATCAGTGTTTCAAACAAAAACTACCACCTAACTCTTTCTTTAACTCTGTATTATTTATTTCTTACACTTCCTAGGTCGAATTTCGCCATGTCTTTTTTAAATTTCTTTTTTGAAATTATTTATACGGGAAAGTCCTCAATTTTACCCGTCGGCCACTACCGGATGGGCGCCATCTTACTAACTGCAACGGGCCGTCACACCAGCCACCAGCTGACTCTACCACACACATACGCTTACTTACCCAGCCGTCAACCCTTTCGTTGACCAGCTCTATAGCGCATGACCGGCACTACGCGCCCGCTGCAGAGCAAGAATTTTGAAACGAGCCGCTCGCAGCCAAAGCCACGAACGCTGTGCAATGCTCGCCAAAATCTACCAGAGAACAAGTCACTGGACTTAAAAAACAAAAAACCTAACTTGCTGAGGATTTTACCCTTAACGGGTGAGTCATCCCGGGGAAGGAGTTCTTCTGAAAGACACATAATCGTCGAAATGACCATATCGATTTCAGGAGAGTGTAAGAAACTTGTTTAAAAGAATACTCAGTTTGTTAAAAAATTGTTAAGTTAGTTAAAAAAATATTTATTTTTTAATTTTAAAATTTATTAATTTAAATATGCATAGCACAGTATACATTTCTTTAACCTTGAATTACATTTGTGTTGTTTCTTGCTAATTTTAAGAAAACATAGTATTTGTTTATTCTATTTGAAATTAAACATGTAATTAAGATTTTACAATTTTTGTTTACTAACTATCGGAATATAAAGAAGCGTACAACTTTACTCAATTAAACACTCAATCTTGCTTGTCAAAATTAAACCCTTTCAACCTGAAGTTTTGTTATTATCTTCAATTTAAATATCTCTTTTCCTTTAAGTGACTATATAAAACATTTGACTGCTTGACCTAATTTTATTTCAATACCCCTGGTCATGTAACCTTGAAATTTTAATTGTCAATGTTTGTTTATGTTTACTTGGATTTTTAATTAAAAGTTATTTGTTACATTCTACTAATTTTCGTTTTAACCCTTTTGTTTCTGGCAAAGCTTTACTCTTCAGTACACTCCGAAAGCTCCCTAACCTTTACATTATGTTCAACTAGTTAAAATCTCTTAAAAAACAACTTATTTATGGCAACATTCTATATAGCCATGTAAGTGATAAAATTTTTCCTATATCTCTATCAACTTTAATTGACCTTTCAAAAGAATTTTCTACTTGCTTTTATATGTAGAAATTAATTCAACTTGACCAAACCACCTTAAAACAATTTCATAAATTACATTATATTTATAAAAAACAAATATCAAAGCACATCCAGAAAAAGAAATAATATTTAAAAACATATAGATATATCTACCACAAGATCTCCAAAATATTTACTGAACAACAAATCATAATTAATAAAAACTGTTAAAACATCTGCTGAATGAAATCAAACACTTACTGAATGGAAATTACAATATTTAATACATATTTTAATTAAAACGTTTAATGAAACATAGTTAAAAGCCTTTCTGACAGATCCTCAATCATTTACAAAAAGAAATCTACACATTTACTAAAATTTATTTAACCCATTTAATAAAAAATATTTAACCCTTTGGCTACAATTAAATTAACCCTTTCTGCAGAAAGTCATACATACTGGAAAGTTACTAACATTTACTGAAGATTTATCAACGCAATTTCTGAAGGAAATTTATACTTACTAAAATTTGATTAACATTTACTGAATGGTCATTAACCCATTTACATAAATTATGTAACTTAAATTTTAAAAACTTGCATAAATTTCATTTTTCTATTAAGTTTTCTATATCACCAACATTTTATTATATACATGCATAAATCATGAAATAATCAAGATACACTTATAATTAATCTGAAAAACTTATTTTAATTTATTAGCTAGCCCCACTCACATTTTAAAATCCCTTGTTTTAAATATTTGGGTATTATTCATATTTACACAACTTACAAAATTCATCCATATATAAAACCTCCTTTAAACATCTCTTGTTTTACTTAACCCTTTTTTGCCCATTTAAAATATTTTAATTTAATACTAATCAAAGTCATAACCCTTTATTTTTACTCAAAATTTTAGTTTAATTTAATTTATTTGCTACCTATCTATAATTTTTATCCCTTTCTAAATAAAACCAACAGTTTAATTTAAATAGCTTGAATTAATGACATAACTCTTTTTTATTTAAAAAGAACAATTTATGTTAATTTGTTTCAATTTTAAAAATTACAAAATAACTCCTTCTAAATAAAACAACAATTCAGTTTAATTTACTTATATAAAATACCGCTCCACTGTTAGGACTTTTCGAAAACAATTCATGACCTTCGAATCAGCTGTGGTAAACAAACTATCTTTGTCAGCCATCTTGCATGCTTACCTTTGTCATATATTTAATTTATTACAACATATCTCTTACTTAACTTCCTTACCCCCTCATAAATTTTGACCCTTTAAATAATTTAAACACCTTTATTTGAGTTGTTTACAATTAAACCTTAACCCTTTACAACATTTCTAACCTAAAATTTTTATTTCCCTTACGGATCAGCTCTGCTTGGCTTCCCCCTCTCTCCGCGAATGGTCATATTTTCTTTCTTCTATGTATTTGGCACATCTTTAAATTTAGAATTCATACTAATAAATTTTTAACTTTAAGCCCTTTTGTGACACGGTTCCTAGCTGGACATTTTCTAACACTTGAATTTTTTAAATTTCTTACAAAGTTAATTTGAATTTTATTTAGTTAATTTTGAATTTTGATATTATTTAAATAATTTTTTTTTAAAATCAACACTGTTCACTTCGCCTTACCCTTTCGGAGTAAGGTTGATTTTTAGTTAAAATTTAAAACACACCAACTTCATAAGACGCTTGCACATATCGATCTGACTGTTAGGGATACCTCTTTCGGCTAGATCTTCGCCGAAAGAGCCCCATTTTTCGAAACACCACGACACGACATACCGGCGAATCACAACTTACTTAGCCGTGCATCGTTTTGTATCGGTTTATGGTAAAAACACAAATGTCCATTGTCTTTCACCGGAGCTAACCTCGACACGGTCCATTCACTTTGCATTTCTTGGTTACGCTAATCGCGTCAGGACGCCACTCCTACCCGCCCTAGTAGGCCTTCCATCTCCAGTTTAACTTCCCAAAATGCATCTTAACCAATAAGGATCTCTATCGATTACGTCATACTCTGCGCACGCATTCCCTTTATATGTTTCAAAGTTGATATCAAAAAATCAATAACGGATCGAAATATTAACTATTTTTCGTTCTAGCCGTATAACTCTTTATTGGTGCTTTTTACGAAGTTTTCTTATTCTTGTTTTTTGATTTCTTTGGTCTCGCTGTATCTTTTGAAATGTTGATTGTAGTTCTAGGTAGATTTTTACAATTTTCCCCTGGCAAATCATTCTACTTAACTTTACCAACCCCCTTTATGATGGCTTGGATTGTTTTATATCGTAAAAAATTTAAACTCTCTGTGTTTTAAATTCTTGCTTTTTGCGGTAGGTATTCCAACAGAATACAGCCCACCGCAGTGTGTGTGTGTGTGTGTGTGTGTGTGTGTGTGTGTGTGTGTGTGTGTGTAGAGAGAGAGTGTGAACTAAGGAATTGAAATAAATAATAATTAGATAACTCGATGTGTATAACCTATAAAATACGAATCTTTTTTGTTGATGAAATTAAAATTTTTCTGTGGTTGTATATTGCTATCAGTTTTTAATTTGATTTAGAAAACTTAATTTAGTTCATAACCTATTTAAAAGCACTTTAGGATATTTTACTAGTTTAAAAATAAAAGAATTAAGGTTTATTATTTTGTTCTGTATTTCTGACTACTTTCTACACCGACAGGTATCATTTTTTTTACAATATACCGATGGCAACTGGATAAATGAGGATTACCAAAATTAAATAATTAGAATATTGTTACCAATAAAATACAATAATTTATACACAAACAATAACAGATTAAAAGCATTATAGGCTTCTTACAATTGACCTATTGAAAATGTTTTTATCTGCTTCTGTGCTTGCACAAAATCGTAAAAATCCAAAATGACAAGAATATCTATATTCAGAATAAACCCAGTTAAAGAACATTGACGGAAGACAACGCCCATAATGTGTCCACTATGAACAAATGTCAGTATGTATTCCTATTGTAAATGGTTGTTTTAAAATCAATTCAGTTTCTTGTCAACAGCTAATAAAACGCCTACAACACTAAACAGAACAATAAATGTATCAACTGCTGTAATAGTTTTATTGTAATTAGAACATTTAGTAAGATATAGTTTTTGATCTACAAACCCTTCATTTTAGAATCACCCTCCTGTAGAAGACAAAAGTTCATCTCTGGAAGTACTTTAATTAAAATCTTACAAGTCACATTGAACTCAACTAATTACTCTAAAAGTAGATCCCTTGTCAAGTAATGATTCTCTATTGAGTTTATTTCTTCTTATTTTTCATTAATTGTGTTTTTTTTAAACATTTTTGACATTTTGTCATTTTTTTATGTGCAGTAAAATATGGCCTACAGGTATTTTAACTTTCATTTCCATCATGTTACATTGCAGTAAAATATGGCCTACAGGTATCTATACTTTCATTTCCATCAAGTTACATTGCAGTACAATATGATTTACAGGTATCTATACTTTCATTTCCCTCATATTACATTGCAATAAAATATGGCCTACAGGTATCTATACTTTCATTTCCATCATGTTACATTGCAGTACAATATGACCTACAGGTATCTATACTTTCATTTCCCTCATATTACATTGCAATAAAATATGGCCTACAGGTATCTATACTTTCATTTCCATCATGTTACATTGCAGTACAATATGACCTACAGGTATCTATACTTTCATTTCCGTCATGTTACATTGCAATAAAATATGGCCTACAGGTATCTATACTTTCATTTCCATCATGTTACATTGCAGTACAATATGACCTACAGGTATCTATACTTTCATTTCCATCATGTCACATTGCAATAAAATATGGCCTACAGGTATCTATACTTTCATTTCCATCATGTTACATTGCAGTACAATATGACCTACAGGTATCTATACTTTCATTTCCCTCATGTTACATTGCAGTACAATATGACCTACAGGTATCTATACTTTCATTTCCATCATGTTAAATTGCAGTACAATATTACCTACAGGTATCTATACTTTCATTTCCATCATGTTACATTGCAGTACAATATGACCTACAGGTATCTATACTTTCATTTCCATCATGTTACATTGCAATACAATATGGCCTACAAGTATCTTTACTTTCGTTTCCATCATGTTACATTGCAGTACAATATGGCCTACAGGTATCTTTACTTTCATTTCCCTCATGTTACATTGCAGTACAATACGGCCTATAGGTATCTTCACTTTCATTTCCATCATGTTACATTGCAATACAATATGGCCTCTTTCATTTCCATCATGTTACATTGCAGTACAATATGGCCTACAGGTATTTTCACTTTCATTTCCATCATGTTACATTGCAGTACAATATGGCCTACAGGTATCTTCACTTTCATTTCCATCATGTTACATTGCAGTACAATATAGCCTACAGGTATCTATACTTTCATTTCCATCATGTTACATTGCAATACAATATGGCCTCTTTCATTTCCATCATGTTACATTGCAGTACAATATGGCCTACAGGTATCTTTACTTTCATTTCCATCATGTTACATTGCAGTACAATATGGCCTACAGGTATCTTTACTTTAATCTCCATCATGTTACATTGCAGTACAGTATGGTCTACAGGTATCTTTACTTTCTTTTCCATCATGTTACATTGCAATACAATATGGCCTACAGGTATCTATACTTTCATTTCCATCATGCTACATTGCAGTACAATATAGCCTACAGGTATCTTTACTTTCATTTCCACCATGTTACATTGCAGTACAATATAGCCTACAGGTATCTTCACTTTCATTTCCATCATGTTACATTGCAGCACAATATGGCCCACAGGTATCTATACTTTCATTTCCATCATGTTACATTGCAGTATAATATGGCCTACAGGTATCTATACTTTCATTTCCATCATGTTACATTGCAATACAATATGGCCTACAGGTATCTATACTTTCATTTCCATCATGTTACATTGCAGTACAATATGGCCTACAGGTATCTATACTTTCATTTCCATCATGTTACATTGCAGTACAATATGGCCTACAGGTATCTATACTATCATTTCCATCATGTTACATTGCAGTACAGTATGGCCTACAGGTATCTTTACTTTCTTTTCCATCATGTTACATTGCAATACAATATGGCCTACAGGTATCTATACTTTCATTTCCATCATGTTACATTGCAGTACAATATAGCCTACAGGTATCTTTAATTTCATTTCCACCATGTTACATTGCAGTACAATATAGCCTACAGGTATCTTCACTTTCATTTCCATCATGTTACATTGCAGTACAATATGGCCTACAGGTATCTGTACTTTCATTTTCATCATGTTACATTGCAATACAATATGGCCTACAGGTATCTTTACTTTTATTTCCACCAAGTTACATTGCAGTACAATATAGCCTACAGGTATCTTCACTTTCATTTCCATCATGTTACACTGCAGTATAACTGGCCTACAGGTATCTTCACTTTCATTTCCCTCATGTTACATTGCAGTACAATATGGCCTACAGGTATCTTCACTTTCATTTCCATCATGTTACATTGCAATACAATATGGCCTCTTTCATTTCCATCATGTTACATTGCAGTACAATATGGCCTACAGGTATCTTCACTTTCATTTCCATCATGTTACATTGCAGTACAATATGACCTACAGGTATCTATACTTTCATTTCCATCATGTTACATTGCAATACAATATAGCCTACAGGTATCTTCACTTTCATTTCTATCATGTTACATTGCAGTACAATATGGCCTACAGGTATCTTCACTTTCATTTCCATCATGTTACATTGCAGTACAATATGGCCTACACGTATCTTCACTTTCATTTCCATCATGTTACATTGCAATACAATATAGCCTACAGGTATCTTCACTTTCATTTCTATCATGTTACATTGCAGTACAATATGGCCTACAGGTATCTTCACTTTCATTTCCATCATGTTACATTGCAGTACAATATGGCCTACAGGTATCTTTACTTTCATTTCCATCATGTTACATTGCCGTATAATATTGCCTTCAGTTATCTTCATTTACATTTCCATCATGTTACATTGCAATACAATATAGCCTACAGGTATCTTCACTTTCATTTCTATCATGTTACATTGCAGTACAATATGGCCTACAGGTATCTTTACTTTCATTTCCATCATGTTACATTGCAGTACAATATAGCCTACAGGTATCTTCACTTTCATTTCCATCATGTTACATTGCAGTACAATATGGCCCACAGGTATCTATACTTTCATTTCCATCATGTTACATTGCAGTATAATATGGCCTACAGGTATCTATACTTTCATTTCCATCATGTTACATTGCAATACAATATGGCCTACAGGTATCTATACTTTCATTTCCATCATGTTACATTGCAGTACAATATGGCCTACAGGTATTTTAACTTTCATTTCCATCATGTTACATTGCAGTAAAATATGGCCTACAGGTATCTATACTTTCATTTCCATCAAGTTACATTGCAGTACAATATGATTTACAGGTATCTATACTTTCATTTCCCTCATATTACATTGCAATAAAATATGGCCTACAGGTATCTATACTTTCATTTCCATCATGTTACATTGCAGTACAATATGACCTACAGGTATCTATACTTTCATTTCCCTCATATTACATTGCAATAAAATATGGCCTACAGGTATCTATACTTTCATTTCCATCATGTTACATTGCAGTACAATATGACCTACAGGTATCTATACTTTCATTTCCGTCATGTTACATTGCAATAAAATATGGCCTACAGGTATCTATACTTTAATTTCCATCATGTTACATTGCAGTACAATATGACCTACAGGTATCTATACTTTCATTTCCATCATGTCACATTGCAATAAAATATGGCCTACAGGTATCTATACTTTCATTTCCATCATGTTACATTGCAGTACAATATGACCTACAGGTATCTATACTTTCATTTCCCTCATGTTACATTGCAGTACAATATGACCTACAGGTATCTATACTTTCATTTCCATCATGTTAAATTGCAGTACAATATTACCTACAGGTATCTATACTTTCATTTCCATCATGTTACATTGCAGTACAATACGGCCTATAGGTATCTTCACTTTCATTTCCATCATGTTACATTGCAATACAATATGGCCTCTTTCATTTCCATCATGTTACATTGCAGTACAATATGGCCTACAGGTATTTTCACTTTCATTTCCATCATGTTACATTGCAGTACAATATGGCCTACAGGTATCTTCACTTTCATTTCCATCATGTTACATTGCAGTACAATATAGCCTACAGGTATCTATACTTTCATTTCCATCATGTTACATTGCAATACAATATGGCCTCTTTCATTTCCATCATGTTACATTGCAGTACAATATGGCCTACAGGTATCTTTACTTTCATTTCCATCATGTTACATTGCAGTACAATATGGCCTACAGGTATCTTTACTTTAATCTCCATCATGTTACATTGCAGTACAGTATGGTCTACAGGTATCTTTACTTTCTTTTCCATCATGTTACATTGCAATACAATATGGCCTACAGGTATCTATACTTTCATTTCCATCATGCTACATTGCAGTACAATATAGCCTACAGGTATCTTTACTTTCATTTCCACCATGTTACATTGCAGTACAATATAGCCTACAGGTATCTTCACTTTCATTTCCATCATGTTACATTGCAGCACAATATGGCCCACAGGTATCTATACTTTCATTTCCATCATGTTACATTGCAGTATAATATGGCCTACAGGTATCTATACTTTCATTTCCATCATGTTACATTGCAATACAATATGGCCTACAGGTATCTATACTTTCATTTCCATCATGTTACATTGCAGTACAATATGGCCTACAGGTATCTATACTTTCATTTCCATCATGTTACATTGCAGTACAATATGGCCTACAGGTATCTATACTATCATTTCCATCATGTTACATTGCAGTACAGTATGGCCTACAGGTATCTTTACTTTCTTTTCCATCATGTTACATTGCAATACAATATGGCCTACAGGTATCTATACTTTCATTTCCATCATGTTACATTGCAGTACAATATAGCCTACAGGTATCTTTAATTTCATTTCCACCATGTTACATTGCAGTACAATATAGCCTACAGGTATCTTCACTTTCATTTCCATCATGTTACATTGCAGTACAATATGGCCTACAGGTATCTGTACTTTCATTTTCATCATGTTACATTGCAATACAATATGGCCTACAGGTATCTTTACTTTTATTTCCACCAAGTTACATTGCAGTACAATATAGCCTACAGGTATCTTCACTTTCATTTCCATCATGTTACACTGCAGTATAACTGGCCTACAGGTATCTTCACTTTCATTTCCCTCATGTTACATTGCAGTACAATATGGCCTACAGGTATCTTCACTTTCATTTCCATCATGTTACATTGCAATACAATATGGCCTCTTTCATTTCCATCATGTTACATTGCAGTACAATATGGCCTACAGGTATCTTCACTTTCATTTCCATCATGTTACATTGCAGTACAATATGACCTACAGGTATCTATACTTTCATTTCCATCATGTTACATTGCAATACAATATAGCCTACAGGTATCTTCACTTTCATTTCTATCATGTTACATTGCAGTACAATATGGCCTACAGGTATCTTCACTTTCATTTCCATCATGTTACATTGCAGTACAATATGGCCTACACGTATCTTCACTTTCATTTCCATCATGTTACATTGCAATACAATATAGCCTACAGGTATCTTCACTTTCATTTCTATCATGTTACATTGCAGTACAATATGGCCTACAGGTATCTTCACTTTCATTTCCATCATGTTACATTGCAGTACAATATGGCCTACAGGTATCTTTACTTTCATTTCCATCATGTTACATTGCCGTATAATATTGCCTTCAGTTATCTTCATTTACATTTCCATCATGTTACATTGCAATACAATATAGCCTACAGGTATCTTCACTTTCATTTCTATCATGTTACATTGCAGTACAATATGGCCTACAGGTATCTTTACTTTCATTTCCATCATGTTACATTGCAGTACAATATAGCCTACAGGTATCTTCACTTTCATTTCCATCATGTTACATTGCAGTACAATATGGCCCACAGGTATCTATACTTTCATTTCCATCATGTTACATTGCAGTATAATATGGCCTACAGGTATCTATACTTTCATTTCCATCATGTTACATTGCAATACAATATGGCCTACAGGTATCTATACTTTCATTTCCATCATGTTACATTGCAGTACAATATGGCCTACAGGTATCTATACTTTCATTTCCATCATGTTACATTGCAGTACAATATGGCCTACAGGTATCTATACTATCGTTTCCATCATGTTACATTGCAACACAATATGGCCTACAGGTATCTTTACTTTCATTTCCATCATGTTACATTGCAATACAATATGACCTACAGGTATCTATACTTTCATTTCCATCATGTTACATTGCAGTACAATATGGCCTACAGGTATCTTTACTTTCATTTCCATCATGTTACATTGCAGTACAATATGGCCTACAGGTATCTTTACTTTAATTTCCATCATGTTACATTGCAGTACAGTATGGCCTACAGGTATCTTTACTTTCTTTTCCATCATGTTACATTGCAATACAATATGGCCTACAGGTATCTATACTTTCATTTCCATCATGTTACATTGCAGTACAATATAGCCTACAGGTATCTTTAATTTCATTTCCACCATGTTACATTGCAGTACAATATAGCCTACAGGTATCTTCACTTTCATTTCCATCATGTTACATTGCAGTACAATATGGCCTACAGGTATCTGTACTTTCATTTCCATCATGTTACATTGCAATACAATATGGCCTACAGGTATCTTTACTTTCTTTTCCATCATGTTACATTGCAGTATAATATGGCCTACAGGTATCTATACTTTCATTTCCATCATGTTACATTGCAATAAAATATGGCCTACAGGTATCTATACTTTCATTTCCATCATGTTACATTGCAGTACAATATGGCCTACAGGTATCTATACTTTCATTTCCATCATGTTACATTGCAATACAATATGGCCTCTTTCATTTCCATCATGTTACATTGCAGTACAATATGGCCTACAGGTATCTTCACTTTCATTTCCATCATGTTACATTGCAGTACAATATGACCTACAGGTATCTATACTTTCATTTCCATCATGTTACATTGCAATACAATATAGCCTACAGGTATCTTCACTTTCATTTCTATCATGTTACATTGCAGTACAATATGGCCTACAGGTATCTTCACTTTCATTTCCATCATGTTACATTGCAGTACAATATGGCCTACAGGTATCTTCACTTTCATTTCCATCATGTTACATTGCAATACAATATAGCCTACAGGTATCTTCACTTTCATTTCTATCATGTTACATTGCAGTACAATATGGCCTACAGGTATCTTCACTTTCATTTCCATCATGTTACATTGCAGTACAATATGGCCTACAGGTATCTTTACTTTCATTTCCATCATGTTACATTGCCGTATAATATTGCCTTCAGTTATCTTCATTTACATTTCCATCATGTTCCATTGCAGTACAATATGGCCTACATGTATCTTCCCTATCATTTCTATCATGTTACATTCCAGAACATTGAAAAACGTTTTTTTCATACACGATTTAGTGGTTATCACTAGGGTGCCCAGTTGCGAGTCAAAAACAGGCAGTTCCAACTGCTCTGGGCCGGACCAGTGGTAGGGGATGGTCAAGCAAATGTCTCCAACACTTTTTTTTAGCGTTGGCATCTGCGTTGAGAATGATAGGATCTGTGTCTTATGCCTCTTCATATCCAATAATATCGCATCGGCCATTCATCCTCTACAACTCTAAATGCTAACCAGCATTCATCAACTATGGAATTTTTCTAATGTTATCTTTTAGTGACGCTGCGCCGAGCCACCATGGATGGAAAACATTATCAATGAATTTAAATAAATTTAAGTCAATTAATTATATTAACTTGCCAGTCAGGTACAACTATTTATATACACAGGCAACGTTTCAATAACGGATACGTTAAAATCTTCATGCCAATAATACATAAGTACACAATTAAAAATAACAAGAATAATAAGACTTGTTCACAAATAAACATATCTGCAATAAAATTTCTTATAATTATAAAACATTACAAAAACCACTAAATCGGGTAACGTAATATAATTTTTAATATTACTAACCTAATAATTACAAACCCTTACATATTTAATTAATAAATTAATATTAATATATTATTATAAGTTACATATTAATAATAGGTTAATATAACAAAACCAAGAAAAACCCCTAACCATTACTTCAAGCTACTTACAAGTCAGGAATAAAATACATTTACAGCTATCAAATACACAAATTAAATCAAATTAACATCGCAAAGCAGGCTGTGAAATTTCAAATAATTAAACTAATGTTGCCTGAGTAAATAAATAGCTGTAACTGAGTCACCAGTCAACAGGATTTATTTAAACAACAATCTCTGCGAGTGTAAACAAAATTAATTTGCAATGAATATTAAGTGGGACCCAAAATAAATAAATACCTATATAAATTAAAATACCTTGCCTAAAATAACACTACTACGACTTTTATTGACAATGATGTTCATAGGCTATTGTCAAGCCTATTTGCGACTCGATAGATATTTGGGAAACGTATAGTCTTTAATAAACTGTAATTAATATAATTGCTGAAATTACAGACGGTAAAAAACCAAATAAAATTTGTCTCATATACTTGAAAGAAAAAAAGAGACATTTGATGGCTTTCAAATATGTGGCAAGATTTAATAATTTGATTAAAAAAAGATTTCCCCTTAGTTTATTGGTCGACTTTACAAATTAATGTAAGTTCAGGTCAAAACAAATGATTATATTGAAAAATTCGACTTGGAAAGAGTAATTTGCAAAATACTGGATGCAATAAATTGCGTACGAAATACAGACAATTCAGTTAATTTTACGGGTTTTATATTTAGCGGTGTCTATCAATTTGGCAATGTGCTGATCGAAAGGAGAAAAATCGACTTGGCTGATTACAGTATTGTCTGACTGCAGTTACCGAGAGCTGAACGTAATTGGGCTGCTGACCGTAATTACTCACCACGACTGATCCGCACTGAAATTATTTTGAATTTATTAACCTTTATTTTAAAATCTCATTTAATTTTTGAGTAAAACGTCTTATGTAAATTCAATTTTAAATAAATGGTTCCAACCAAAAATAATTTCATAATAGTAATAAGACCAGTATTTATGTAACAAAAAAAAATTAATTGAGTATTACTAGCGGAGTATACTCGTATTTTCATCTAATATGTAATACAACTGAAAATATTATTTGTTCAGAAATTTCATGCGTTTTATTAAATAAGGAAATTTTCAAGGTTTTCTAGGAAATCATCCCTTTCTTTTATTCCGGGTCAGAACGGTCTACGTCATTTAGGCAGGCCTACCCTCGCAGTACAATAATTTCCTCTACACCCAAGGCCAGGGGAACATTATCTTTTCTCTTTAAGTCTATGTAATTTCATCTACCCATAATTACCTTTCTTCTTACAAGGAGGTGTAATGAGAGGACTCTTTCAACTCCGATAAAGAGTTGGTGTACTTTAAAAATGAGGTCTGCAAGCCTGATACTTAATAGCCTTTACCAAAGGGATTGTATGTATTTCCCCTTCTCCTAACTATGTTTATAATATTTTTTCATCCTTTGAAAGCTGTTATAGTCATATTGCTTAATCGCCATAAAGCCACAAACAAAACCACTATCATTGATGCATTTTGGATATAACTTATAAATAAATAAATATATATATATATATATATATATATATATATATATATATATATTACATATTAAATATGGTGATATATCTCTTGTAATATAATTATTGAATAACAATATTTAAAATACATGAGTTGTTTTAATATATATATATATATATATATATATATATATATATATATATATATATATATATTTGTGTTTATATATATAATAAATATATATATAATAAATATATTTCATAAGTTTTCGCCAATAAATCTAAAGCTAAAATAAATGCTTAAATAAATGAAACAATAGACTATTCTTGTAATGTTTCCATGGAAATTAATTTCAATAGTTAACTTTAGCAAGCGGGTGCAAACCGAATTCTTCAACATGTTAACGTCACAGAGGTATGGGCAAGTTAATTTTAGTTTTTAGCCTAGGAAACTTAGTTTGGAGTAGCCTTGAGAATGTAAACGTTTGTTAGTTTGTTTTTCAAAATTTTCAATTTGTAGCGCGTCATTGGATTTATACAAAGAACTATGTGTTTAATTTAAATTTTAAAGCAATAATGAATATGAAATTCATATACAAAACCTCCTACACGTCTCCTGCAATACCTCCTTCAAAATCACAATCAATATCTAAAACCTCCTACACGTCTCCTGCAATACCTCCTTCAAAATCATAATCAATATCCAAAACCCGTACACTTCACTAAAAACTTTCTTTGAGCTATAACTCTACTACTATTTATTAGGAATATACTGTGGTTGAATTTAATAATAAATACACAAAAACCTCTTAACCACAAACTTTCTTTATTTTACCCTTATGTACATTTCAGTTACAAAGTAACCATCCTCAGAGGGATAACATACAAAGACTGTCAGTCTTTGTATGTTATCCCTCTGAGGATGGTTACTTTGTAACTGAAATGTACATAAGGGTAAAATAAAGAAAGTTTGTGGTTAAGAGGTTTTTGTGTATTTATTATAACTCTACTGTTTCCTTTCAGCATAACATTTCCTAGTGAAGTTTGGTATTTTGTCTCCTACACAGGTTTGATAAGGGCAACGAACTGGTTGCTGAAATGTTGCATTATTAAAGTAAAAGCTTTGACTCGAAGATCAACAGTTTTTTCATTTAATTAATAATCAATATGAATAATATCATTTATAAGAGATATGAAAGGCGAGTCACAAAGCCCTTCTTATGTTTTTAAGCTAGAGTGTAAAGGGTCGAACTGAAATAAAAAGTAACACCCATTTATAGAAGAAGATGGAAATAAAGAACTGATACAATCGGAAAAAATCTCTGGTACTTGAAATGGATTTTAATTATAGCTTAGTCTTGGCATGGCTGCTTTATTGATAAAGACAGTTTCTCTAATGAGCTATATTATGATATGATATGAATTTTAAATTATTATGGTATGTATTTTGTTGATTTCTTTTAATATACAATCTACTTTAATTCTTTCGGGGTCCTTAACTACTAATCGAGAATCATCTACATACGCTCATATGCTCAATGCAATCATATTTCTCTAATATTTTTGTTATTTTTCTTTCTTCTAATTCCTGTATAAAAAACTCGCTTAAAATCCATGATAGCTGTTAATCATCCCTAGGCCTTCTTTTGGTTTATATAATTCGTTGTTAAACTTAAATTGATTTTGGTTTAAAATGATTTGACAATTTCGTTATTCGAATCCTTATTTTGGCGCTGTTCCTGATATTTATCGTTGATAACTTGTATAATTTCTTTTATTGCTACTGATGGGTATAAATTTTCTGTCAAACAAAAAAATCCTATAATCTTTAGTAATATTCGCTTTTTGTATTCGTTTAACAACCTTGATTAAATTTTTCACAATATATTTATTTTTTAACAGATCCATTTCTATTGACAGTTTTTCTAAATATTTTGCTAATTTAAGTGCCACTGCCGGTATAATAAGGTGGTTTTTTATGAATTTTTACTTAGGCTGTCATTATTGGCACACTCGGATTCATGTTTATGTACTTATATTTACCTTCTTGAATTATTATTGGGAGATTTATAACAGTTATTTAATTTCTTTACAATATGTTTCCGTCGTATTCTTGAACGTCTTTCTACATGACGTTTTCAAAATAAAATCTTTCATTTTATTTACATAATCTTTTTTACAAATTTAAACAGTGGCGTTTACTTTATCCCCTTTTGTAATCATAACCTCTTCTCTTAACGGGTTTTCTAAATGTTTAACTATTTTCTTCCCTAAAGTCACCCTTCGACCCCAATCTTTGTTTAATAGTTTTATTTAAAATGTCCGTTGCCAAGTGTCTAGCCTGTCCTTCTTTTTCTTTAGGTATTACAGTAATTGTATTTTCTGTGTCTACTATATTTTCTTATACATTCTTTTTTGTATTACAATTTCCTATATTATGTTTTAAACCTTTTGCTAGAGCCTCATACTCCTCTTCCGTCAAACCCCCCTTAGCTAAATTCATCACCATTTTATGAAAAATCTTGCGTTTATGACGGGAAGTTTCTCGTTCACAATTTCTGATACACTGCATAGTTTGTTTTTTATATAACTCTTCTTATTTGCTTTTAACCTATTTCTTTATTTTATATTTGATAAATTCTATGATATTAATTGCAGTTTCTAACAATACCAATTGATTTATTATGAGGTTTAAATTTAGAATGTTCTTGCTCGTTTTATGTTTCTTAATAAATAAAGTTGTTTTCAATATATTTTCGCTTTTTGAATCACTTACCTGGAAACAAACTATTTACTCAATTTCTACATGCGAAGGATTAGCGTTATTTATCATACATTGTTTGTGGTACACACCACCGTCGGAGGATTAAAAAGCGAGATTATTATTATTAAAAAATAGAATTTAGAACATCCCCCCTTTAAAGGATTTTGACAAGTAATCCTCTTCGGGCCGTAGATGTTGTGCGTATATACGATCTATAAAAAAATATAGAAATATATTTGAAATATATACTTGTTGAGGGTAGTTTACATATTAGTTTACATTTGAAATATATACTTGTTGAGGGTAGTTTACATATTAGTTTACATTTGAAATATATACTTGTTGAGGGTAGTTTACATATTAGTTTACATTTGAAATATATACTTGTTGAGGGTAGTTTACATATTAGTTTACATTTGAAATATATACTTGTTGAGGGTAGTTTACATATTAGTTTACATTTGAAATATATACTTATTGAGGGTAGTTTACATATTAGTTTACATTTGAAATATATACTTGTTGAGGGTAGTTTACATATTAGTTTACATTTGAAATATATACTTGTTGAGGGTAGTTTACATATTAGTTTACGTTTGAAATATATACTTGTTGAGGGTAGTTTACATATTAGTTTACATTTGAAATATATACTTGTTGAGGGTAGTTTACATATTAGTTTACATTTGAAATATATACTTGTTGAGGGTAGTTTACATATTAGTTTACATTTGAAATATATACTTGTTGAGGGTAGTTTACATATTAGTTTACATTTGAAATATATACTTGTTGAGGGTAGTTTACATATTAGTTTACATTTGAAATATATACTTGTTGAGGGTAGTTTACATATTAGTTTACATTTGAAATATATACTTGTTGAGGGTAGTTTACATATTAGTTTACATTTGAAATATATACTTGTTGAGGGTAGTTTACATATTAGTTTACATTTGAAATATATACTTGTTGAGGGTAGTTTACATATTAGTTTACATTTGAAATATATACTTGTTGAGGGTAGTTTACATATTAGTTTACATTTGAAATATATACTTGTTGAGGGTAGTTTACATATTAGTTTACATTTGAAATATATACTTGTTGAGGGTAGTTTACATATTAGTTTACATTTGAAATATATACTTGTTGAGGGTAGTTTACATATTAGTTTACTTGTGGTGTTCACGGGTTTCCTTGCGAAGGCATGCAGATAGGATGTCACCACTGCTGCAATCATCAGGTAAACGCCCGAACTCTTTTTGTTCGACTCTCACTATAAGGCTACTTATTTTCCTAACATGATTCTTTTAATTTAATAAGTGACCGGAAAATATAAGTTTATCGTCTACTTGTCTATTATCGGTCCACTGAAGAGTGCTGACCTCCCGTGGCAACTATTGAAACTATTAACTATCTTTCATTTACTTTAATCGTGGTTTGGTGGTAATATAACAAAATAAACGTTTGGTTTGTTAAACCATATATTGGACATCGTGTTGTGAAATTTGCTGATATTAACATATTAACTTATAGTTATCTTTTAACTATTATCTTCCGGTTGACCATGTTGGCATTCTTAATATACTCATCTTCACTTCTGTTAGGAATATTTGTATACAATCGAGTATACGTTTCTGCCTTTCCTAACATTACAATTTTTTTTTTGTTGACGTGGCTCGGAACGACTCCTTTTCCAAAACCGAAATAGTACTCCTTGTGTTTACCTAGATAACAAATGTACAACATTGAAAGCAATTGAATCTAATCTTTTTATACATACTATTTCTATTCTAAACTAGCCTAAACATTTTTAAAATTTATTTAAAAAAATAAATAACGATAAGTAAACATCAAAATTGAATTTGTGATAGTTTAAATGTTTAAAATGTTGATTACTTTATACATTTTTTTTGTTGTATTCTACGAATAATTTCAGGAATGAAGCAGAACTCGTACGAATTCTTATAAATAAAAATATTAAAGGATCTAAATATATTTATAAAATATACATATTTATATTTTACCTGTTTGGGTTTAAACAATTAGACAGCAAATGAAAAATTGACCTTAAAGTATTTACAGTTTATTTAAAATATGTTGTTAACAAAACTATAATAATAATGGAAAAATATACAACGGTTGAATATAGGCTAATAAGAAGAAATTGTAACATAAATATCTCATTAGTCAGTTGTTTATACCCAAACATCGCTTTCAACTGAAGCTATAATTAGAAACAGACACGCAAAGATATTTCCCGGTCCTTGGAATCTTCCTTGGTGACCTGTAATTGCACTCACTGCATCGGTTGCATAACGTAACTGCATTGGTATAGCCGAGTGAGTCTAGCTACCTGTTACCTATACAGAGGGCTCAGTGAACTGGAAGTACTTAGATGTGTGAGCAGAATATTTTCACTCGTTATTTCAAATATTTTTGCGTTTTAATTTAAATGTATTTTAACAAAGATTTTGCCACCTTTAAAGGTGTTTCCTATTAATATATTAATAACTATTTTTGTTTTAATATCACTTGTTTAGAGGTGACAATTTTCTAAATAACAAAAGTGCATCATTAATTTGGTTGTTTTTTAATGGCTGTGTTGTGTACTAGTGGAACGCTGGTGATAGGATTGACGCTAGATAGGAGGAGAAACCTGCGTCAGCCCAGATACCTATCGAGATAGGCCAAGGGTATCCGTTAGCTATCGGGCGTCCCATGTGCGTTGCGCCATTACTCCCAAGGTATTTCTGCCTATCCGATTGATAACTATCTCGGGGTCCCGATTAGTTTCAAGTTCAAGTGCGCCTACCCTAATGTAGTGTTTCTACTTTTGATAATTTTTTACTATTCGGTTAGGATATATATTCTTATTTAAAATATGATAATTACCTGCCATTCCCAGTATCTTCACACTCCTCGTTGACGCGTTTCGGGGGACTTCCATCTGTCAGAATTTTTTATGATCTGTTCTTCAATGCATGGGAATCGTCTTTAATCTTATCTATCTAACCCGCTCTTCGTTATAGATACCCTATCGTTAGATAAGGTTAAAGACGATTCCCATGCAGAAAAGAACAGTACATAAAACGTTCTGACAGGTGGAGGTCTTCCGGAACGCTTCAACGGGGAGTGTGACGATGCTGGGAATGGCAGGTAATTCTCATACTCTAAATAAATAGCGTTTCTATTTATTCTTTACTCAAGTATGAGTGACAAGGTCGCACCCAGCATTTTGTCAAGGGTGGGCCAGAACTACAATAGGGCCGGAGGGGTTCGGTTTGTTCACCCCGTAGAAAATATTGAATTTTTGTCACTCTAAAACTTATGTTTTAAGCATAAGCAACATAAAAAAGACTCAAATTGAGACTAAATTTGTATTTTTTATGTCATAGTAAAGTAGGTTGTTTATTACTTTTCGACAATTTTAATATTTCCCCAAAATTAATAATTGTCAAGTAACTTAATGCTTATTTTGTTATACCTTAAGGCGCCAACTCAAAAACTGCGTATTTTACCGCAAAGCGAAATGTCAAAATTTTTTAAAATTAATAATATATTTAAAAATTGTTAACATTTTAATGCTATTTAAAGCCTAATAAAGCTCTAAAAACTGGAAACTTCAGACACAAATAAAAGTAATAAACGCATGTATTATATCCAACGGAGGATGGCGCGATTAGAATAAATATAGCCTATTACAGACCGTTCACTAGAGGAAATACTGACTCTAAGAATTCAATTTACAAGTAGGCTAAACCTTATTTTCGTATTACCCTACACCTAAATTCCATTGAAACATATAATATTGTTCTTGTCATTTTTAAATTATTTATAAATTTTTATTTTTTTTTAAGTGAAGGCTGGCCCTCTTGGCCCCTCCCTTGGATGCGCCACTCATGAGTGATATAATTTAGCGAATCTTGTCGGGGCTTGTAGTTTTTCTTATTGTTGCCTTTCTCCCGAGCAACTATTCCCGAAGGAAGCATTTGCTCCAAGCTGTATGCTTCCTCACAGTAATCAATCAATCTTCCGCTGTCATATACTTAAGTATCTGTGTGTAAAAGAAGTTATAGTCACCATACATTTCCAGGGTTTTAGCCATTACAAGGAACTTAAATCATTAGCTATCGCTTGTCACTCTAATCTATAGGCGTTAAACAATATTTAACATTATTAATTACTTTAAAAAAAAATAATAACTTTAAAAATAATTCCTAAACTCTTGGTTTTGTTTTAGTAAACCTTAGTATTTCCAAAGGTTGACCTTGAAAATACTTAACCGTTTCGAATTGTGTATATTTGCCCTGTATTAAATAACTATACATACGTATCAGTTCTATGTTATGATTTGTGAAGTGTAAACTTGTAGAAGAGTACGTGGTACTCCTTGATTGTAGAACTAGAACTATATAGAATGTTTTTAGCAAGAACATTTTCAAAGTTTTAAGATTTGATTCAAAATTTAAACACGTAGCTTATAAAGCATTATATTAATGCTGACAGCCGTTTTATTTTCACATAGAGGTTATTTTGAAATTACGTTTTAATGATTTTCAAATGCAATTGCTATATATTCACGAATATCGAATAATAATTACATTAAATATTAATGAATAATTTAAATCAACGTATAACTTCATAAAGTTGTTTAAATTTGCATGCCTTTGTTACTTCCTGAATTGTAATTATTAGTAACTGAAAGTGTCTGATATTCTAAAATTTGTAGTTTTTTTTAAATTTATTTTTTATAAATAGCTAGCAGGTTTTAAATTCAAACTTTGTTATAATATTTCACGTTTCTGCCAGTTTCTTTATAAAAAACCTGGCTATGATATCTTTTGGCCGTATCTATTTATTGTGAAATTGTTATTTGTTGAATCATTTCGGATATATTTCATGTACGGCGATAAATTACATAAAAGAGCATAAAAATTAGAACAAAGCATAAACCGTGTGTTTATGAGAGTAGGGACTAGTATAATAATTGTGGGAGTTTATGATTCGTTTTGGGACCGCAACCAAACTAAGTGAGCTTGCTTGTGAGAGAAAAAATACAAAAAGAATAATTGGAATATTAATGCGGTTTCTGAAAAAGATGGCATAAAGTAGCAATACCAGATACGTAACAAATTACTACAGGAATATATTGGACAAGGTTCATCAAATAAATATAAATACATATATATATATATATATATATATATATATATATATATATATATATATATATATATATATATATATAAGATTCTCAGACTAAATATAAAATATCTTGTAATATTAATTATTGTTGATTCATAATATGTAATTATTTTTAAAAAATATTAAAAAAAAATTAAAACCAATTCCTACTTAGGTCAACAAAAACAATTTTATTTTTGTTGTTATTTATTAAATAATAATAATTGGTATAAAACACATGTATAGCCTTACATACGACAGAGCCCTAATATTAAATGACAAAATAAAAAGCGAAATTAATTATTCAAATTCATTAACTAAATTTAATAAATGAGTTAATATTTGAAACAAACTTTATTAACATATTTTTTTTTTTTTTTTAATATAGGTTTAGAATACAGACGTACTTTATTAACGACTGAAAATTCGTACAAGATATTTGATTATGTGTGTGTGAGTATATATATCCCTACCACAGGACTAGCTTAGTGGATATCTACCTCTTTGCAGAAATCAAGTAACCACCTGATGCTAAATCTTCTGATATCCTCTGGTGTACATACCTGCCAGCCAAACCACTTTCTCCTTGCAGCTCCCAATGCAGGGCTCTCACAGAGCTCGTGGATTGGGCTTTCCTCTTGGTCCTCGTCGCATCTCTTGCACACAGGGGACCTAGATTTTCCAATGTTGTATTGGAACCCCATCAGATTCCCATGGCCTGTGACCAGCTCTACAGTAACTCTGAGTTGAGGTCTACGTAAGGAGAGTAGTTCTTTGCCTCACAAATTTCCTGAGTAGCCCCACAGTACCTTGGATTCGTTACATCCCAAGGTTGCATTAAATTCTTCCCTGCACAAACTGTCTATATGTGCAGTGATCCTCTTGCGCCCCTCCTGAGGCGGCATGCCCACTGCCCTCAGCAACGGTCCTTGAGTTATACACCCTTGTTTTGCTAAGGCGTCAGCTCTCTCATTCCCTATCCAGTCAGAATATCCTGGAATCCAGGTTAGGTTGAGCGAATTACTTACTCTAGTCTCAGCCCCCAGCCTAGAGCTGGTACTAGCCTTATCTAAAGCCTTCAGAGCTGCCTGACTGTCCGAGCAAATCCAGATGGTCTTGCCCCTCTTGCCAGATCCTATTATTTCCTCAACACATAGTTTGATTGTAAGCACCTTCCCTTGGAAAACAGAGTTGTAGTCTTCCAGACGATGACAAAATCTGTCTTGGTGTCTCTGTCCACCAAATCATGCTCCCACTCATTCCTTCATCTTGGACCCATCCGTGAATTAGATTTCACCATGTTTGGATCTACACTCAGCCCATACTTCTCTTGCAGGAATATGGATTTTGTAATTTCCTTTTTCCCTTTTAAGAGACAGTATCTTATCCTAAGGTTCTATCCAGAGCTCCTTCAGTGAATCCCCAAATAGTTGATTATGACGTTTGGTACTAGTCTTCCACGGGTCGGTACAACGTAGCCGTATGCAGTTTTCATTGCCTCCATCCTAATTTGAAGACTCAAAGATGGAAAACTCACGTAACCCTCATGGACGCACATGGTATGCTTCTCCTTGTAGCTGTCATGCCTCTAAGGAAGAGCTCCTGCGCGCGGTCCAGCACGCTTTTACTTGTTTCTTTCTGTGCTCTGTCCCACCAGACGATTGAGGCTAAGACCAACCTCGGCATCAAAATAGCGGAATAAATCCAGTTCGTCCAATCTGACGTGGACCCAAACCCCATCTCGTTCCTATTGCTCCTCTGCATTGCCAGAACGTAGCTATGGATATTTTGGACTTATCCTCCACGTTCTCACGCCAGAGTAGCTTCCTATCCAGAATAACTACCAGATATTTAGCGTTCTCAACGTAGCTTATTTTGCTATTGCCAACTTCCATCCTCTCCAGCTATTTAGTTTTATATCACCTAGTGAAGATGAGTGTCACAGATTTCTCTGCTTGAATGCATAGTGCTTTATCCCTGCACCATGCTTCTGTAACCTTGAGTGCCTCTTGAAGCAGGACTTTGAAGACTTCTTCAAATGGCCCCTTAACAAGGATATCATCCGCATATCCTACCACCTTGACACTCATTCCATTGAGCGTCCTTAGTAGACCGTCCACGATAAGGCTCCACAGCAGAGGGGATAACACTCCACCCTGCGGGCAGCCCTCCGAGACCATCCCATTTATCGTGCACCCCATCCAGGATGCAGTACTTATACGGTTTTCCAAGGAACTCATAATCCAATTTATAATTCCATCCATCCCGTGATCCATAACTGCTCTCTTGATGACCAGTCTAGAGGTACTGTTAAAAGCCCCCTCCACATCAAGAAAAACCCCAATACATAACCCTTTGCTGATGATCTGACCCTCAATAAAGTCCACATTCGACCACAGCGCAGTCTCCACTGACCTACCAGTTCGGTAGGCGTGTTGGTCCTGATGAAGCGGATACTGCTTCAAATAGTGGTTCACCAGCCTTTCCAGTGTCTTTAACAAGAAAAATGTAAGACTGATAGGTCTGAAGTCCTTTACCTCTGTGTAACCTTTCCTCCCCGGTTTGGGGATAAAGATAACTTTCGTTTTGAGCTACTGCCCGGGCGTGTAACCCAAGGCAACACAGCCTGTCAGTGGCCCTATTATTTCCTCCAAGCCATCTTGTAGTAGTGCTGGAGTAAAATTATCTAATCCAGGCGCTTTAAAAGGCTCAAGAGACAGAATCGCCTCTCTCATCTTTTGCGCTGAGATCACTTGCCCAGCAATATTCCAGTCCGCCCTTAGCCCAGTATGTCGGAGGTTTTGAGCACCGTTCCCTACCGGTCTAATATCGGGAAAACTGTTCCTCATAAGCAGACGCAGAGTTTCCTCCGGGGTGTCAGTAAAGCTACCATCAGTCTTCTTGACAAACTTAAGCTCTACCCTCGGTCCACCTGCTAACACCTTAAACAGTCTAGGAGTGTCACTCAGTGTGCTTGTCTCTGAGCACCACTTTTCCCAAGCAGCACGTTTAACCTCTTTTATAAGAATTTTATAGAGACAGGTCTCCGCCGTTTTCTTCTTCTTTGCCCTATTAAAGAGCCTTCTAGTCTCTTTCCGTCTTGCCTCTAACTCGCTGTTCCACTTAAGCTTACCATGCCCTTTGTTTATCCGCGAGAGGGCAATTTTCCTCAAACGACGTAGAAATTGCACTCCTAATGTAGGCCTCAGTATTTTTCAGTTCATCTGATGTACCGTACTTACCACGGAAGTCTGACATCCGCCTCCTTACCGAGGACCTAAAACCTTCCTAGTTTGTCCTTCTTGGGTTCCTAAGCCACACCACATTGGGGACAACTCCCCTCATCATAGCAGTAATGATCCGGTGATCTGAAATGAAGGGCTCATCCGAAACCTGCCAGTCATGCATCCACCTTACCATCTGTCTATTACATAAGGTGATATCTAGTACGTCCATTCTGTGTGAAGTGACAAGTGTTTGCTCGGCACCTGTGTTTAAAACCACAAGGTTTTCCTCAGTAAAGAAGGCGAGGAGCTCCTCGCCTCGCTCATTAGTATCTGTGCTGCCCCACACATCATTATGCAGCCCACTAAGATTCCTATATTCCTCTCCCTGCAGTACCGAACTAACTTACGTAATTCTGCAGGGGGCGATTCTCTATTGTGGGCACAGTACGTGGAGGCCACGATGAACTCCCTGCTAAAACTTACCTCGCTCTTTCGAGTTCTACCACCGCAAGGTCACTAGTTGAGAATTCTTCAATCAGCTTGGCTTCTAGTCCTTTGACTATCACACATGCCCAGTGCCCCTCATGTCCCCACTTGCGTAGGTGCATCTAGCTGTAGCCAGACCCCTTATATGGTTCCTGACCAGCCACGACTCTTGCACCAGCGCAAGTGCTGGTAACGAGTGCCTCAAATTTAATCACCTGGTTAGAACCATCGGGGCGTTTTTACTGTGGTGCAAGTTAATTTGCAGGATCATTGCTTGAGGGTCAGCCACATCCAACTGACCCCTACGCCTTCTCCTGATTCTTCCTCTCGCCCTTCTCTTCCGAGTCCTTAGAGGTCCACCTAACAGTAACCTCTCTAGTCCACAGGAAGGCCTTCCTATCTCTGAACTTGAGACGTCTGGCTGATGTCTCGTCCAATCCTAGGCAGAGGAGGCTTGCAGGTCTCCACTGAATGCACTGTAGGATCTTCCACGTCAATTTCCGGGCTCTGGATTCCGATGAGTTTGACCAACTAAGTGGCCTCCCATGTTGGTGATGGTACGAGCACCGTAATTTTCACCCTTTTGATCAGTTCATCAGCCAGGACTAGTCTTGCCTGAGTCCCGTCCTCGAGCTTAACTGACGGTACCACTTCTCTCAGCCATTTTGCCGATTCTTCCTCAGCACAAATACTGCGGCTCCATCCCTTAAGTATGTGTCCCTGAACCGCGGAACAAACCCTCCACTAGGAATGTCCGAAATTAGGTTTATAAGGTGGTCCTTAAGGTGGTCGAACGCCGTCATCTCCATCCTCACGCCTACACTATCCACAAAGGTCACTTGTACCCTCGGTAGGTTGGACGAGAAAGACGGCCCTCCCGACCCAACAGACCTAGACCCTTGTCTATTCCTCTTGGCCTCCGACTCTGGAGTAGGATTAGAAGTACCCTCCTCCTCACTTAGATCCTTCCTTCTTCTCACTTTCTCTTGTCGTATTAAGATCCTACCAGATCCACTTTCGAGACGACAGGGCGGGTTCTAGCCGCAGCCTCCGTCAAATCCTTCCAATGCCTAGACCTGTGTTTCCTCAAAGGAGGCTGCGGTGGTTCTCTGCCTTCTTTGCTTCCTCATGGTAGGCAAGCCAGAATGTTTTCGTCCTTTGTGACCCACTCATTCCTCCTGATGCCTTCGCAACTGGTTTTCCATCTATCTCTACGGGATCTGAAGCCACATCCATTGAGATATATTTGTCAGTAGGTTCTACGCCCTGACCAGTTAAATTTATTTTGTTTTTGTCTGCCATGTGCTGGTAATCCACGAGTAGCTAGGGAAATAAAGGTCCGACGCCACAGTGCCCCTCTTACGGCGGTAAAACGACTTAAGTACTTAGGGGTGGTGCCAGGTGCCCCTGAGCCTCCGTTAAATACCCTTCTTTCCACGAATCAATATCGGCACGGATCGCATAACACCTTCAGATCGGGGGTGTATGTGCCCATCCAGACCACCAACCTGGATGAAGGGTGCTTCTTGCTTCTCACCCGCAAAAGAAGGGCAGGGCGAGAGCAGGGCAGATAACAACCCTTCAAGTGCTGGGACTGGCCCCTTTTTTTGATCCGCCTTCATGCATTCACACATTTGCCCGGACTTCCTGTTTATAAGGAGCCACATATATACAGCTCCGCTCCAACCGTCCCCACTTGCGCTGATTAGGCCTCTCCATCACGTCAAGGTCATGCAGCCCATAGGAGAGGTAGAGAGATAGATAGTTAGATAGATAGATAGATAGATAGATAGATAGAGAGAGAGAGAGAGAGAGAGAGAGAGAGAAGAGAGAGAGAGAAGAGAGAGAGAAGTGTGAAAATGTAGTCCTAGCAATAAGGTAGTTAGCAAGTTTTGATAATGCTGATACTACCAATAAACGAAAGGCTTCAATGCGTAAAGATATATAAAATAGAAATTCTTGTTTATGAAAATGTTTTTTAACATTATATATATATATATATATATATATATATATATATATATATATATATATATATATATATATATATATATATGTATATGTATATAACATCTAAGGTTATTTAAATACAAGAATTATTTATTAATTTATATTCAAAGCTTTTCATTGATAAACTGTAACAACATCCTCAGGAATGAATAATACAATAATATATGGCATTATTGTATTATTCATTCCTGATGATGTTGGTACTGTTTATCAACGAAAACCTTTTAATATAAGTAAATAATTCTTGTGTTTGAATAACATTATTTGTTTTTGATTACTAAACAAGAAAACATATTCAATGTATATATATATATATATATATATATATATATATATATATATATATATATATTAATACTTATAGTATTTATTTATAAATACATGTGTGAAGTAATATTAGAAATTGAAAATGTATAAATATCATTTCTAAATAATTTCAACAATTAAAATGTTTCCATAGAAATTGATGTCTGGGATAATCTTCCTTAAACCAAACACTAAGTATCACTTCCGCGGTTATACAATAAAATAATGTGTAAAGCATTTTTTGGCGGCAGTCGACTTCCAGTAAACAACATTTACCCATGAAAGAGTAGCGTAAGTTATTTGATATTTATTCTGTTAACAGCATTAAGACGTGAAATGCATAAAACTATTTACGCGATTTGCCACTTTTCAGAGGTTGGGCGAGTCTTTGCAATAGAAATTTAAATCTTTAAAGTACACAAAAAATATATTGGGGTTGATTACCTCACCCAGATTTATCTGCAACAAATTTACAGCAATAATAAATAGATTATAATTATACATTGATATGGTTAGTGAAAGCAATTTTACTGATTATATTAACTAATAATAATCAGGATCCGCCCTCATATTAGAACAAAATATGTAAATAAATTGAATTTCTAATTTTTTAAATTCTAGGAAGAGAATTATTTTACTATCTGTTGATAGCATAATGTTTAATTATTGTCAAAGACTTTCGCAAAAGGAAAATGAATTATATTTTATTTTCACGTTGGTTTAAACGTAAATTTATAACAATTTTACTTACTGAAATGAAAAAACCTTTAAATATTGTCAAAGATTTTCGTAAATGAAATATGAATTAAATTTTATTTTCACGTTGGTTTAAACGTAAATTTATAACAATTTTACTTACTGAAATGAAAAAACCTTTAAATATTGTCAAAGACTTTCGTAAATGAAATATGAATTAAATTTTATTTTCACGTTGGTTTGAACGTAAATTTATAACAATTTTACTTACTGAAATGAAAAAACCTTTAAATATTGTCAAAGACTTTCGTAAATGAAATATGAATTAAATTTTATTTTCACGTTGGTTTAAACGTAAATTTATAACAATTTTACTTATTGAAATGAAAAAACCTTTAAATATTGTCAAAGACTTTCGTAAATGAAATATGAATTAAATTTTATTTTCACGTTGGTTTGAACGTAAATTTATAACAAGTTTACTTACTGAAATGAACAAATTTTTAAATATTGTCAAAGACTTTCGTAAATGAAATATGAATTAAATTTTATTTTCACGTTGGTTTAAACGTAAATTTATAACAATTTTACTTACTGAAATGAAAAAACTTTTAAATATTGTCAAAGACTTTCGTAAATGAAATATGAATTAAATTTTATTTTCACGTTGGTTTGAACGTAAATTTATAACAAGTTTACTTACTGAAATGAACAAATTTTTAAATATTGTCAAAGACTTTCGTAAATGAAATATGAATTAAATTTTATTTTCACGTTGGTTTGAACGTAAATTTATAACAATTTTACTTACTGAAATGAACAAATTTTTAAATATTGTCAAAGACTTTCGTAAATGAAATATGAATTAAATTTTATTTTCACGTTGGTTTGAACGTAAATTTATAACAATTTTACTTATTGAAATGAAAAAACCTTTAAATATTGTCAAAGACTTTCGTAAATGAAATATGAATTAAATTTTATTTTCACGTTGGTTTAAACGTAAATTTATAACAATTTTACTTATTGAAATGAAAAAACCTTTAAATATTGTCAAAGACTTTCGTAAATGAAATATGAATTAAATTTTATTTTCACGTTGGTTTAAACGTAAATTTATAACAATTTTACTTACTGAAATGAACAAATTTTTAAATATTGTCGAAGACTTTCGTAAATGAAATATGAATTAAATTTTATTTTCACGTTGGTTTAAACGTAAATTTATAACAATTTTACTTACTGAAATGAACAAACGTTTAAATATTGTTTTCGTGTCGTTAACTGGTATTTTCAAAATAATTACAGAACTATTATGTAACTAATCTTAAACGAAACAACTGAAATGCATTTCGTAGCTCTAACTAGACCATTTACCATAAACAAAATTAATCTACTTAATATTACGAGAAACTAATTAATTTGTATAAGTAACTAAGCAGCTTATACAATCCTCATGAGACTGAGTATAAATAATTTCTATAATATATAGGATATGTAAGCTCGTATAAAATATATATTTTAAAGGTTTCGTGCACTCACACAGTCCGACAGAGCTATTATTTAGGCCTGTTTATGTACGCACTTTGTGAAATATCTATGACCGTTCAATTTCCCATGAATAATAAATCAGAAAACATTGCATCCGTCAATCGTTAACTAAATAACGCCATGGTGTCGAACTGTGCTCCTGGGGAGATTTATTCATTGTTTACGCGGAATTTTGTATTTGAAATATTACGTTATATATTTGAAATATTGAATTGAAATTGTAGAATGTTTTGATTATATTTGGACCACTTTATAATTTAATAACTTGTGCTTGTATATTGCATCATGCCCTTTTTTTAAAATTTAAATTTGTTTATAGAACTATATTTACAGTAAATGTAAATTCTAAACAAAGACCACAAAGTGTGCAACAACAGAAATGAAAAGCTTTTAAAGATCACTATTAATTTCTGTGATAAAAGTTTTTGTAGTCTATTAAACCTGTTTAATTTATAAACTTTGCAGTTTTAATAAGGATATTTAATAAACTGATTTGCATATTTTTATAACTATAATGATTTTACGTAATAATCTCGTTAGTAACAAAAACATATTCATAATAAAACCTGTGTGAATAGTTTTTTTTAAACTATTAATGCACTGTTTAAAAAACATGTTTCCTACTAGGGTAAAACCTTTACTCTTCAAACAATTCAGATACGTTTGTAATAGTTTACTATTAAGTGAGCGACATCCTATTGTTTGCACAACAGCAAACATTTTCTGCCGGATGGCTTGTGCCTATCTATGTCTTCTTGTTGAGTTTGGCGTGAGTCGAGTGACGTCACTTGTTTGGTTATGGAGCTATACAAGTTAATTTCTATTGTTAGTGTTAAGTATCGATTTGTTCCTTTTTTAGTTAGAAAGTTAATTCTAATCAAAGAGAATTATTTTGGTAATTTTATTTTGGGTTTGGTTATAATTTTGAACAAACCACTAGCGTTTTTCCTTTTGGGGATATTGAACTTTTTACTAAGGTGTGGAAGATTTTGACTTTAATTTTAAGCAGAAACAATTGTCAATCATTGTTATTTTTTTTTTTTGAAATTATACGTTTGTAAAAGAATTAGAGTTTGATTAAATAAAGCACTACTTAACCTAAATAAAAAAACTTACTAGCCAACGCCCGCCCTTGGCTGTTGAGGCATTTGGTAACGCGCTGACCAGTATAGACGAACAAGGGGGGCTATCATCATCTCCGGAATGGTCTAGCGCATTGCATTTCATCTGATGATCCGCATCCATCGAGTCCACAGAGAGGGTATTCCGGTGTTGGGACCTAAATAAAAAACATTTTTGGCAATTGTAACAAGTTTGATGGACAAACGACAAATAGTTTTATTTAAACTTTGTAACTTTTGTTGAATTCAACATAATTCACAAATTAAATGCAAGCAACTGCTACAATGTTTAAATATTGCTTCTGCCAAACACATTTCTCTTTTCCGTGTGCATTTCCCTAACATTAAATCCTTAACCTAAAATATTACGCCGTGTTCAGAATTAGCATGAGAAGGTTTTAGATATATATAGTAAGAAATTTAGTAAGGTAATAAAATGAAATTTATATACAAAATTTAGTATAATATGTTAGAAAATGGTCCGAATAGAATGTTTTTAAAAATTAGTTTTTGAGTGTTACAAATAATAATATTTATTTAATTTATATTACTTAACAAAATTAACTATTTAAAAATCATTAAAATTATTAATTGTATGGAAATTGATACTTTTAAATAAATATTCACACCATTCGTGATATTGCGCTACAGAATTTTGTGAATAATTTTCATAACTAATTATTCAACTAAATCGAACGGTTTAGAAAACTGTGTTTAATTACATGTAGACGGAACTTTCGTGAAGATAATTTGAGATTAATTAAATATAAATAAAGTATTGTCTGGCATATTAGGCCCTTTATGGACAGGTGTGACTATAAATTTACCTGACAATTCGTTGCCTTAATTTGCCGGTAGTCTCATACGTCTTGATCTTTTAACTAGCTTCAGAGTTTATATATTTTTTAAATTTGTGTCCTACGTTTTTAGGTTTTATAGTCTCGGTTACTTGTTAGAAACAGATATATCACTGAATTATCCTTTAATCTATTCAGTGAGTACGGTACTGTGAGTATATTTATTACGCACGCACACACGCGCGCGCGCGCGCACACACACACACACACACACATACACACACCCACACACACACCCAAACACACAAACACTTTTCTGTCTATTATATTCTAAAGAGTAGAAATACATTAGAAAACCCCAAGGCTTTACACTCTCTAAAAACTCGTCTACAGGTAGTAAAATCAAGTATAACATAACCTAAACATATTATATACTATTATCTAAACTATTATGTATATATAACTAATAAATATATACAACGCATTTAAACACCATGTAGGTTTACAACATAATCTAAGCTTCATGTATAAATTCATCGAAACATGTATTAGATTATTAAATCTTCTTGTATAACATGTCTATCATATATTTCACCTAAATACTATCTGTAATATCACCAAGGTACTATTTGTAACAACATCAATGGATCATGTATATAATTTACTAAACATTACGGGAAACTTTATTTACGTCACATGATACCTAATTGTATATTATACACCATAAATTATATTTTGTAAACATCATGCACAACATCATTCAACACAGTGTGTAACATCTTGTCTACTAATACATCATCTAAACACCGTTTATAATATCGTCTTAACATCATGTGTAGCACCGTTTAAACATCGTGTAGAATATCTTTTAAATGCCATGTATAACATTATCTAAATATATGTATTATCTAACAATCATCTATATATACAGCATCAAAACAATATTTAGAACGACAAATCTTTTGTCCTTTTCCCTTAAATTACTTACATTACTTTGAAGTTTTCATATAGCATTTCGAAATCTGACCTGACATAAAAATTCGCCAAACTGTACTTTATTTCCAACAAATTAGATACGACTTTAAACTCTTCGTGGAATAGATCTAACTTATACTTTTAGTTTATCTCCTTTTAAAAGATTATCAGATGATCACGTCCTGGAGAATACAGACTTCAGGAACAAACTTATTTAACGATAACCATAGCTCTACTTTAAAGTTTTTGTATGGACTAAACCTTTGAAGACAACTTTACTAATTCAATCTATATAAATATTTAAAATTTATATTATGTCAAATTCAAAATCCAATTGAAGTCTCATGCATTAAACATTATAATTGATAATATTTCCCACATTTTCAAATTTATTTTAAATAAAAGTTTTAATAATAATCTGGTCAGGTATTTATTGTTTGTATTGGGCGTTGTTAATACGAATATAACACAAGCTTTGGCAATTTCTTACCAGGAGAGAGATGAAAACTATTATAGGTAATTATTAATAATGACAATAGATTTCCTTAATATGAATGAAGTAATTATATACTATAAATGGTGTAAAGTATAAATATAGGATACACTATATTGAGTGTGTAACATCATATAATAGACGTAAGTTATCTCAATATCTAAATCATACTAAAGCATTATTCCTTGTAATAAAAGCTGTCTATAAGTTTCTAAAAATACGATTTGGATTTGGTAAACTAGTGCAGCAAAGTAGGAATGGTAAATAGCTAAGTTATTGTTCAATAAAATAGAATTTAGAATGCCACCCCGGAAAAAAATAATTTTGTCAAAAAAAAACTCCTCGGGTCGTGAACACACATACTATATATATAATTTTTAGAATTTAAAGTATTTAGCTTGTGCCGTCGTCTATAATGGCAAAGGTCAGGCTCGAAGAGCTGACTTGAGCGACGATGGATCGAGTACAAAAAATCCCATAGTCACCAGATAGCAATGCTTTCTGACTTCATGAAACATTACCTTAATTTTCAAAAGGACAGGAAAATTCAAGTTAGTTGCAAAAAGATGTTTAAAGACGAAGACTACAACGTGCTCGCATCGCGCCGTGACCAAAGAATTTAATAAGAATCAATCTTTGTTCAATTAAATAGGCTCTTTGGCGCAATTAAAAATAAAACAATACTACCTACGCACGACATTTGAACACTAATACCTAAACACTTCATTTACACAGTAATACGTATACAACCCAACTTAGGATTTATTATATTCACAAAAACAACTACGCACTACATTCATATACTGCTATGAAAAAAACTTATACTTACACCCAACAATCTATAAACTACAAACTGCATATTATAAACTACACAATACTGCCTGTACACTACTACTTTAACATTACTTCCTACAAATTACTATCCACACACTACGTCCTACACACTACTCCCTACAAACTACTACATACACACTACTAGCTACACACTACTCCCTACACAATACTACCTACACACTACTATCTACAAACTACTACCTACACACTACCATCTACAACTACCACCTACACACTACTAGCTACACACTACTAGCTACACACTACTCCCTACACACTACTCACTACACACTACTCCCTACACTCTACTCCCTACACACTACTCCCTACACACTACTCCCTACACACTACTAGCTACACACTACTCCCTACACACTACACCCTACACACTACTACCTACACACTACTACCAACACACTACTATCTACACACTAATACCTACACACTACTAGCTACACACTACGCCCTCAACACTACTCCTTACACACTACTACCTACACACTACTAGCTACACACTACTCCCTACAAACTACTACATACACACTACTAGCTACACACTACTCCCTACACAATACTACCTACACACTACTATCTACAAACTACTACCTACACACTACTACCTACACACTACTATCTACAACTACCACCTACACACTACTAGCTACACACTACTAGCTACACACTACTCCCTACACACTACTCACTACACACTACTCCCTACACACTACTCCCTACACACTACTCCCTACACACTACTCCCTACACACTACTAGCTACACACTACTCCCTACACACTACACCTTACACACTACTACCTACACACTACTACCAACACACTACTATCTACACACTAATACCTACACACTACTAGCTACACACTACGCCCTCAACACTACTCCTTACACACTACTACCTACACACTACTAGCTACACACTACTCCCTACACACTACTACCTACACACTACTAGCTACACACTACTCCCTACACACTACTACCTACCCGTTAATACCTACACGTTAATACCTACTCACTACTATCTACACACTACTCCCTACACACTACTACCTACACACTACTAGCTACACACTACTACCTACACACTACCACCTACACACTACTAACTACACACTACTACCTACGCACTACTAGCTACACACTACTCCCTGCACACTACTCTCTACACACTACTACCTACAAACTACTACATACACACTACTAACTACAGACTACTAGCTACACACTACTACGTACACACTACTACCTACACACTACTTTCGACACACTACTCCCTACACACTGCTACCTACACACTACTAGCTACACAACTACTCCCTACACACCCTACACACTACTACCTACACACTACTAGCTACACACTACTACCTACACACTACTACCTACACACTAGTTTCTACACACTACTCCCTACACACTACTACCTACACACTAGTACCTACAGACTACTAGCTACACAATACTACCTACACACTACTTTCGACACTCTACTCCCTACACACTGCTACCTAGACACTACTAGTTACACAGTACTACCTACACACTACTAGCTGCACATTACTCCCAACACACTACTACCTACACAATACTACCTACACACTACTAGCTCAACAATACTCCCTACACATTAATAGCTACACACTACTCCCTACACACTACTAGCTACACACTACTCCCTACACACTACTACCTACACACTACTAGCTACACACTATTTCGTACACACTAGTAGCTACACACTACTCCCTACACACTACTCCCTACACACAACTACCTACGCACTACTAGCTACACACTACTCCCTACACACTACTACCTACACACTTCTCCCTACTCACTATTCCCTACACACTACTCCCTACACACAACTAGCTACACACTACTCCCTACACACTACACCCTACACACTACTACCTACACACTACTACCAACACACTACTATCTACACACTACTAGCTACACACTACGCCCTCAACATTACTCCTTACACACTACTACCTACACACTACTAGCTACACACTACTCCCTACACATAAATTCCTACACACTACTATCTCCACAATACGACCTACACACTACTAGCTACACATTACTACCAACACTCTACTACCTACACACGACTCTCTACAAACTACTAGCTACACACTACTCCCTACTCACTACTCCCTACATACTACTCCGAACACACTACTCCCAACACACTACTCCCTACACACGACCTCCTACACACTACTACCTACACACTACTAGCTACACACTACTCCCTACACACTACACCCTACACACTACTACCAACACACTACCTACACACTACTAGCTACACACTACTACCTACACACTACTCGCTACACACTACTACCAACACACTACCTACACACTACTCCCTACACACTACAACCTACACACTACTACTTACACACTACTAGCTACACACTACTACCTACACACTACCACCTACACACTACTAACTAAACACTACTACCTACACACTACTACCTACGCACTACTAGCTACACACTTCTCCCTACACACTACTCTCTACACACTACTGCCTACACACTACTACCTACAGACTACTAGCGACACACTACTACCTACAAACTACTACCTACACACTACTACCTACACACTACTTTCGCCACACTACTCCCTAAACACTGCTACCTACACACTACTACCTACACACTACCACCTACACACTACTAACTAAACACTACTACCTACACACTACTACCTACGCACTACTACCTACTCACTACTAGCTACACACTATTACCTACACACTACTACCTACACACTACTCCCTAAAACTACTATCTACATACTACTACCTTCACAATACTTTCTACACACTACTCCCTACACACTACAACCTACACACTACTATCTACACACTACTACCTACACACTACTACCTACACACTAGTTCCTACACACTACTACCTTCACACTACTAGCTACACAACTAACCCCTACACACTACTCCCTACACACTACTACCTACACACTCCTAGCTACACACTACTATCTACACGCTACTAGCTACACACTACTACCTACACACTACTTTCTACACACTACTAGCTACACACTACTCCCTACACACTACTAGCTACACACTACCCCCTACACACTACTCCCTACACACTACTACCTACACACCTCTAGCTACACACTACTCCCTACACACTACTACCTATACACTTCTCCCTACTCACTACTCCCTACACACTACTCCCTACACACTACTTTCTACACACTACTCCCTACACACTACCATCTAGACACTTCTACCTACACACTACTACCTTCACACTACTCCCTACACACTACTAGCTACACACTACTCCCTACACACTACTACCTACACACTACTACCTACACACTACTATCTACACACTACTACCTACACACTACTAGCTTCACACCACTAGTTACACACTAGTCCCTACACACTACTACCTACACACTACTACCTACACACTACTACCTACACACTACTACCTACACACTACTACCTACACACTACTTTCTACACACTACTCCCTACACACTACTACCTACACACTACTATCTACACACTACTCCCTACATACTACTCCCTACACACTACTACCTACACACTACTATCTACACACTACTACCTACACACTACTAGCTACACAGTACTAGCTAAACACTAGTCCCTACACTCTACTACCTACACACTACTAGCTACACACTACTACATACACACTACTACCTACACACTACTAGCTACACACTACTACCTACACCCCGCCAAGCTGGCCTGAGCTACCGGGCGGGTCCACAGGTGGCGGATAGTGGGACGGCCTACAGAAATGTAGGTTACCTGTGAATAAGGATTCCGGAAGGTTTCTGAATATGCAGGCCTGGACCAAGGCTATGGTTCAAAGGTGAGGAATTATCCCTTCTCGTCAGTCAACCTGTTGAGTGTGGTAGAAATAACTGCTCTGACCGGGGAGACTGGGGTAGTTGGGAATTAAGTCCTCACAATGCTACTCTCACCTCCCAGGTGAACCAAGGGCAATGCGACAGTGAAGTATGGGCGGGAAACTACCCTAACGACACAGTTTTAAAAAAGAGAGTAAATCAGGCTGTTCGCTCCATGAGCAACAGTTAATAATGTCCTGAACTTGGGGTGTTCTTCAAGGTCAGTGACTGAATACCCAATCCAAGGTGGAAGGCATCGTGCCGAAGGATGAATGGCTGCAGGGTATAAAATGCAGTTGCACACGATCCCCTTGAGGAACCAGACAAAACCTCATTGTATGTTGTCTTGCCAGGGCAGTGGGGGCTCTGCTCTGGTCGACCGTTATTACCCCCATACTCGTGGGACGTTAATGGACCAAGTAAGTAAAAGAATTGATTTCGAGGCTGCAGAGACAGCGGGAGCCAATGAGACGGCAAACCGTGAGTCTGTAGCAGATGTGTCAACGGCAACCATCACTGGGGGTGCGGGGGCGGCTGTCAAGCTGCCGACTGCAGAAACCGGTGAAGTGGCTGTAGAGTTGAGCACGCTGTCTAGTCCTGGGGCTGTTCTGCGGACCCAGGCGACTGCAAATTAAGCAGAACAATGATCAAGATCCTCCAAGTGAACCTACAGCATAGCAGGGAGGCGAGTGCTGTCGTGTGTATGATGCTGGACAGGGGAGAGGTGGACTTGTCTCTCATCGAGGAGCCATGGATTTCTGGAGGACGAATATGCGGGCTGGCGACATCTGGAGGTAAGTTGTTGTACGATAAGGACTCCGGTGTTCCCAGGACGTGTATCCTGGTTAGGAGGGGGTTGAGTGCTTTTGTACTAACGGACTTCTGCTGCAGGGACTTAATAGCAGTGACGGTGGAGCTGCGGGCGGAGGGGAGGATGAAGAGGCTGAACCTTGCCACGGCATATCTCCCCTTTGACTACGCAGGGGCTCTACCAACACAAGAGCTGAGGATGCTGGTCGAGCACTGCGGGGCTGTGGATGAGGAGCTGCTGGTGGGGATGGATGCTAACTCCCATCACACTTCGTGGGGAAGTACAGGTACCAACACTAGAGGTGAGGAACTTTTAGCTTATCTTAGCTCTAAGAATTTACTAGTCTTAAATCAGGGGGAAGAGCCGACGTTTGTCACTAGGGCCAGACAAGAGGTCCTGGACATTACGGTGGCATCGTACCAGACGGCTAGGTATGTACTAAACTGGCATGTGTCGGATGAACCATCTTCTTCTGACCACAGACATATTAGGTATGATATCTCTCTAAATCCAGCCATGCTTCGGCCAACCAGGGATCCAAGAAGAACAGACTGGGACTCCTACAGGAGGGACCTGGGAGTTCGGATTGAAGAGGCTGGATTGGAGTATGGTGGGAGGAGAGAGCTAGAAGACTCTGCCGCATTGGTTGGCGAGGCTATAGTAAAATCCTTTACTGATAACTGCCCTCTCAGTGAGGGGAGAAAAGTAGGGGATCCGTCATGGTGGAACAAGAAGCTAGCTAAACTTCGGAAGACCACCAGGAGACTCTTTAATAGAGCAAAAAAGAACGGGGAGTGAGACCAGTATAGGAAATCACTAACCGAATACAACAGGGCAATTAGAGAAGCACGCAGGAAGTCCTGGAAGGAGGTTTGTCAAGAGATTGACAAAACTCAGGAAGGGGCAAGACTGCATAATGTGCTCTCTAAGGACCCACTTAACCCGGTGGGGATGCTAAGAGCCCCACTGGGAAATATAACAAAAACTGCAGGGGAAACTGTGGAAGAATTATTCAGAACACATTTCCCTTCCATTACTCTGAGGAAACTTGGGGGAGAAGACACTGAACCAGTTGCCAAACTCTCCACAAGACGTGGTAAGAGGGAGGACTGGGAAGTGGCAAGGAGGATAGTAACTCCACAAAGGGTAAGATGGGCAATTGGCACATTTAAACCCTACAAATCTCCAGGTCCAGATGGGATCTATCCTGTGCTGCTGCAGCAGGGAATGGATTTGCTGGTACTGGTACTTACTAAATTATACAGGCTAAGCATTGCTCTAGGGCATGTACCGGCAGCCTGGCAATCTAGTAACGTGGTCTTTATACCTAAGCCCACCGGTAACCAATCGGAAGGGAAAGGATACAGACCTATTACACTCATGTCCTTTGTTCTTAAGGGACTTGAAAAACTGGTTGATAGGCATATTAGGGGGGGGGTGCTTTGGCCATAAAACCACTGCATTGGAACCAGTATGCTTATCAACCGGGGAAATCCTGCGAGGGAGCTCTCAATCAAGTGGTTGGTAGGATTGAGCAAATGACCGCCAAGAAAGGTTGTGTCATAGGTGCCATCCTCGACATTGAAGGGGTTTTCAATTACCCCTCAGTGGAGACGATGGTAAGTGGTGTAAGACGTCATGGAGTGGATGCAACCACTTGTGGTTGGATAAGTTCCATGTTAACAAACAGAAGCATTTCTGTAGAGGTGGCAGGGGAGGTCAGAAGGGCGGAGACAAGTCTGGGTTGTGCACAGGGGGGGGGGGGGTTCTCTCTCCTCTGTTGTGGTGCCTAGTGGCTGACAACCTTGTTGAACTCCTGAATGAACAGGGGTATTTCTGTCTAGGATATGCGGACGACATAGTTGTTCTGATCCTGAGCAGATTCCCTGATACAGTCTTTGAGGTAATCAGAAATCCTCTACGACTGATTGAAGAGTGGTGTAAAAAGGAGAACCTTAGGGCAAATCCAAAAAAGACTGCTCTCATTAACTTCACCAGACAGCGAAAAGATCTGACGACCAGGATGCCCCGCTTGTTTGGTGAATACCTTGAGTTTGTGAGGGAGGTGAAGTACCTGGGAGTTATTCTGGACAGGAAACTCACCTGGAACCCACATCTTGAGAGGACAGTTAACAGGGCCAAAAGGGCACTGATGACTGTGAGAAGAATGGTGGGTAAGAAATGGGGCTGAAGCCATCAATGATGCACTGGATGTATCTGAGGGTGATAAGACCTATGATTACCTATGGAGCTCTGGTGTGGTGGACAAAGGCCAACCAGGCACAGACAAGAGCTAAACTGAGCTCTATCCAGAGATTGGCCTGTCTGTGCACACTGGGAGCGATGTCAACTACACCAGGTGCAGCAATGGAAGTAATGCTTAACCTCCCTCCCCTTGAGCTTGTCCTTAGGGGAGAGGCAAGGCTGGCGGCATGGAGATTGCGCAACTCGAGCAACTGGGCTAACCTCCCAGATGTCTCGGGACATATGAGTATCGAGTGCGTGGTCAAACAACCCGTCTTGGAAATGGGCAGCGACCACATTACTCGAATGTTTGCACCTGACCAGGTCCACCATGCTATGATGGAATGGTCGGGGACATTAACATCGGGAGTTCAGATCTGGTACACAGTTGGCTCCAAGATGGACTTCGCTACTGGAGCGGGGGTGTATTGTAAAAACCCAAGGGTAGAACTAGTTTTTTCCTTGGGGAGGCATACCTCTGTCTTTCAGGCCGAAGTATATGCTATAAATGCCTGTCTGGGAGAGATAGCGAGAAGGGAAACACACGGGACCCGGATTGCTATTTTCCCCGACAGTCAGGCAGCAATTAAGGCACTAAACGGACACGTGGTCACCTCGGCCATAGTCAGAGAGTGCCTAATTAACCTACAAGCTCTGGCAAGGCACAATCAAATCAAGATAGGTTGGGTGCCAGGGCATAGGGGAATACTTGGAAATGAAGACGCAGATGCGCTGGCCAGGGAGGGGTCTTCGACTCCCCTGATTGGACCGCAGCCTGCGGTAGGTATTTCCAAATCCATCATCAAGATGACAGTGCGAAGGTGGATGGCTGAAAGACACTGTGAGCAGTGCATCAGGGCCGAAAGATGAGACACAGTAAGCTAACCCTTAGGAAACCTTCCTTGGGGCTGCAGAAGAATCTCATCTATCTGTCTAATCAGGAATTGAGGATAGTCACAGGTCTACTCACGGGACACTGTGGACTAAGGAAACATTTGCATAAAATGGGTATCTACAAAGATGAACCAGTGTGCAGATTAGGCGGGCAGGAACTGGAGACTGCCACACACATTATTTACAGATGTGAAGTACTTGCTGAGAGGCGCTTCAACCTCTTTGGTGATGGAACGGCTTCGGTGGATGCTGAAGGTAAAACTCTAGTCAGGAAACTCCTAAACCTGGTAAGAGGGAAGGTGTTATTTGACTAGATCAGGGAGGGAAGTACAATATACCTTATGGTAGCAGTGCTTTGGGCAATTCAAACCCGCTCCCCCAAGTTAAAAAAAACTACCTACACACTACTACCTACACACTACTAGCTACACACTACTCCCTACACACTACTAGCTACAAACTACTCCCTACACACTACTAGCTACAAACTACTACCTACACACTACTACCTACACACTATTGCTACACTCTACTCCCTACACACTACTACCAACACACAACTTTCTACACACTACTCCCTACACACTACTACCTACACACTACTAGCTACACACTAATAGCTACACATTACTCCCTACACACTACTACCTACACACTACTATCTACACACTACTACCAACACACTACTTTCTACACACTACTCCCTACACACTACTACCTACACACTACTAGCTACACACTAATAGCTACACACTACTCCCTACACTCTACTATTTACACACTACTAGCTACACACTACTACCTACACACTACTATCTACACACTACTACCAACAGACTACTTTCTACACACTATTACTTACACGCTACTAGCTACACAATACTCCCTACACACTACTAGCTACACACTACTATCTACATACTGCTACCTGCACACTACTAGCTACACACTACTCTCTACAAAATACTACCTACACACTACTATATACACACTAATCCACACACACTACTAACTACATACCACTCCCTACACACAACTCCCTACTCACTACTCCCTACACACTACTAGCTACACACTACTATCTACACACTACTAGCTACACACTACTACCTACACACTACTAGCTACACACTACTCCCTACACACTACTAGCTACACACTACTACCTACACACTACAAGCTACACACTACTCCCTACACACTACTAGCTACACACTACTACCTACACACAACTAGCTACACACTAATCCCTACACACTACTAGCTACACACTACTAGCTACACACACCTAGCTACACAATACTACCTACACACTACTAGCTACACACTCCTAGCTACATAATACTACCTACACACTACTAGCTACACACTACTCCCTACACACTACTAGCTACACACTACTCCATACACACTACTAGCTAGACACTACTAGCTCCACACTACTCCCTACTCACTACTACCTACACACTACTACCTACACACTACTACTTATACACTACTAGCTACACACTACTACCTACACACTACTAGCTACACACTACTACCTACACACTACTATCTACACACTACTACCAACACACTACTTTCTACACACTACTCACTACACACTACTACCTACACACTACTAGCAACACACTAATAGTTACACACTACTCCCTACACTCTACTATCTACACACTACTAGCTACATACTACTACCTACACACTACTATCTACACACTACTACCTACACACTACTAGCTACACACTACTACTTACACACTACTACCTACAAACTACTAGCTACACACTACTACCTACACACTACTACATACACACTACTTTCTACACACTACTAGCTACACACTACTAGCTACAAACTACTATCTACACACTACTCCCTGCACACTACTACCTACACACTACTATCTACACACTACTACCTACACACTACTATCTACACACTACTAGCTACACACTCCTAGCTACACAATACTACCTACACACTATTAGCTACACCCTACTACCTACACACTACTATCTAGACATTACTACCTACACACTACTAGCTACACACTACTCCCTACACAATACTATCTACACACTACTCCCTACACACTACTAGCTACACACTACTCCCTACACACTACTAGCTACACACTACTCCCTACACACTACTTGCTACACACTACTAGCTACACACTCCTAGCTACACAATACCACCTACACACTACTAGCAACACACTCCTAGCTACACAATACCACAAACACACTACTAGCTACACACTACTCCCTACACACTACTTTCTAGACACTACTACATACACACTACTATCTACACACTACTAGCTACACACCACTCCCTACACACTACTAGCTACACACAATTCCCTACATACTACTATCTACACACTACTCCCTACACACTACTTGCTACACACTACTCCCTACACACAACTACCTACACACTAGTAGCTACACACTACTCCCTACACACTACTAGCTACACACTACTCCCTACACACTACTAGCTACACACTACTCCATACACACTACTAGCTACACACTAATCCCTACACACTACTAGCTACACACTACTCCCTTCACACTACTACCTACACACTACTATCTACACACTACTACCTACACAATACTAGCTACACAATACTATCTACACACTACTCCATACACACTACTAGCTACATACTACTCCCTACACACTACTACCTACACACTACTCCCTACACAATACTAGCTACACACTACTATCTACACCCTACTCCATACACACTACTAGCTACACACTCTTACCTACACACTACTATCTACACACTACTAGCTACACACTACTCCCTACACACTACTATCTACACACTACTAGCTACACACTACTCTCTACACACTACCACCTACACACTACTATCTACACACTACTGCCTACACACTACTACCTACACACTACTAGCTACACACCACTCCCTACACACTACTATCTACACACTAATCCTTACACACTACTTGCTACACACTACTCTCTACACACTACTACCTACACACTAGTAGCTACACACTACTCCCTACACACTACTAGCTACACACTACTCCCTACACACTACTAGCTACACACTACTCTCTACACTCTACTAGCTACACACTAATCCCTACACACTACTAGCTACACACTACTCTCTACACACTACTACCTACATACTACTATTTACACACTACTCCCTACACACTACTACCTACACACTACTAGCTACACACCACTCCCTACACACTACTACCTACACACTACTATCTACACAATACTCCCTTACACACTACTTGCTACACACTACTCCCTACACACTACTCCCTACACTAATACCTACACACTACTCCCGACACACTACTAGCTACACAATAATCCCTACAAACTACTAGCTACACACTACTCCCTACACACTACTCCTTACACACTACTAGCTACACACTAATCCCTACACACTAGTAGCTACACACTACTCCCTACACACTACTCCTTACACATTACTAGCTACACACTACTCCTTACACACTACAACCTACTCACTACTCCCTACACACTACAACCTACACACTTCCATCTACACACTACTACCTACACAGTACTATCTACACACTACTAGCTACACACTACTCCCTACACACTACTACCTACACACTACTCCCTACACACTACTCCCTACACACTACTACCTACACACTACTATCTATACACAACTACATACACACTACTAGCTACACACTACTAGCTACACACTACTCCCTATACACTACTACCTACACAGTACTACCAACACACTACTTTCTACACACTACTCCCTACACACTACTACCTACACACTACTATCTACACACCACCCTCTACACACTACTCCCTACACACTACTATCTACCCACTACCCCCTACACACTACTAGATACACACTACTCCCTACACACTACAACCTACGCACTACTAGCTACACATTACTCCCTACACACTACTCTCTACACACTACTACCTACACACTACTATCTACACACTACTCCCTACACACTACTACCTACACACTACTAGCTACACACCACTCCCTACACACTACTACCTACACACTACTATCTACACACTACTCCCTACACACTACTAGCTACACACTACTCCCTACACACTACTACCTACACACTACTAGCTACACGCTACTCCCTACACACTACTAGCTACACACTACTCCCTACACACTACTAGCTACACACTACTGCCTACACACTACTACCTACACACTACTCCTTACACACTACTACCTACACACTACTACCTACACACTACTCTCTATACACTACTTGCTACACACTACAACCAACTCACTACTCGCTACACACTACTACCTACCCTCTACTCCCAACACACTACTCCCTACACACTATTCCTTACACACTACTCCCTACACACACCTACCTACACACTACTATCTACACAAAACTAGCTACACACTACTCCCTACACACTACTAGCTACACACTACACTCTACACACTACTATCTACAAACTACAACCTACACACTACTAGCTACAAACTACTACCAACACACTACAACCTACACACTACAACCTAAACACTACTAGCTACACACTACAATCTATACACTACTAGCTACACACTACTCCCTACACGCTACTATTAACATACTACTATCTACACACTACTAGCTACACACTACTCCCTACACACTACTCCCTACACACTACTAGTTACACACTACTCCCTACACACTTCTACCTACACTCTACTATCTACACACTACTAGCTACACACTACTCTCTACACACTACGACCAACACACTACTAGCTACACATTACTAGCTACACACTACAATCTACACACTACTAGCTATACACTACTCCCTACACGCTACTACCAACACACTAATATCTACACACTACTAGCTACACACTACTCTCTACACACTACTAGCTACACACTACTCTCTACACACTACTACCTACACACTACCACCTAAACACTACAACCTAAACCCTACTACCTACACACTACAACCTACACACTACTACCTACACCCTACAACCTACACACCACTAGCTACACACTACCCTCTACACTACTAGCTACACACTACTCTCTACACACTACTAGCTACACACTACTACCAACACACTACTAGCTACACACTACTCTCAACACACTACTACCTACAGATTACTATCTACCCACTATTCCCTACACACTTCTACCTACACACTACTAATTACACACCACCCTCTACACACTACTACCTACACCCTACAATCTACACACTACTCTCTACACACTACTACCTACACACCATAACCTACACACTACTAGCTACACACTAAAACCTACACACTACTACCTACACACTACAACCTACACACTACTAAATACAGACTACAACCTACACACTACTACCTACACACTACAAACTACAAACTACTAGCTACACACTACTCTGTACACACTACTAGCTACACAATACTCACTACACACTACTACCTACACACTACTATCTACACACTACTAGCTACACACAACTCTCAACACACTACAACCTACACACTTCTACCTACTGACTACTATCTACTCACTACTCCCTAAACACCACTAACTACATACTACTAGCTACACACCATCCCCTACACACTACTACCTACACACTACTATCTACAAACTTCTCCCTATACACAACTAGCTACACACTACTACCAACACACTACTAGCTACACATTACTCTCAACACACTACTACCTACAGATTACGATCTACCCACTATTCCCTACACACTTCTACCTACACACTACTAACTACACACCACCCTCTACACACTACTACCTACACACTACTATCTACACACTACTCCCTACACACTACTAGCTACACACTTCTCCCTACACACTACTAGCTACACACTACTCCCTACACAAGTACTAGCTACACACTACTCCCTACACACTACTCCCTACACACTAATCCCTACACACTACTAACTACACTTTACTCCCTACACACTACTACCTACACGCTACAACCTACACACTACTAAATACACACTAAAACCTACACATTACTACCTACACACTACAACCTACACACTACTTGCTACACACTACTCTGTACACACTACTACCTACAGATTACTATCTACCCACTACTCCCTACTCACTTCTACCTACACACTACTAATTACACACCACCCTCTACACACTACTACCTACACACTACTATCTATACACTACTCCCTACACACTACTCCCTACACACTACTAGCTACACACTACTCCCTACACACTACTAGCTACACACCACCCCCTACACACTACTACCTACACACTACTATCTACACACTTCTCCCTACACACTACTACCAACACACTACTAGCTACACACTACTCCCTACACACTACTACCTATACACTACTACCTACACACTACTACCTACAGATTACTATCTACCCTCTACTCCCTACAAACTTCTACATACACACTACTAACTACACACCACCCTCTACACACTTCTTCCTACACACTACTATCTACACACTACTCCCTACACACTACAACCTACACACTACTAGCTACACACTACTAGCTACACACTACTCCCAACACACTACAACCTACTCACTACTAGGTACACACTACTCCCTACACACTACTCTCTACACACTAGTACGTACACACTACTAGCTACACACTACTATCTACACACTACTCCCTACACACTATTAGCTACACACTACTCCCTACACACTACTACCTACTCACTACTCCCTACACACTACCATCTACACACTACTAGCTACAAACTACTCCCTACACACTACTCCCTACACACTACTAGCTACACACTACTCCCTACACACTTCTAGCTACACACTACTCCCTACAGACTATTCCCTACGCACTACTAGCTACACACTACTACCTACACACTACTAGCTACACACTACTAGCTACAGACTACTCCCTACACACTACTAGCTACACACCACCCCCTACACACTACTACCTACACACTATTAACTACACACTACTAGCTACACGCTACTCCCTACAAACTACTAGCTACACACTACTTACACACTTCTAGCTACACTCTACTCCCTACAGACTATTCCCTACGCACTACTAGCTACACACTACTCCCTACACACTACAACCTACACACTACTAGCTACACACTACTAGCTACACACTACTCCCAACACACTACAACCTACTCACTACTAGTTACACACTACTCCCTACACACTACTCTCTACACACTAGTACGTACACGCTACTAGCTACACACTTCTATCTACACACTACTCCCTACACACTATTAGCTACACACTACTCCCTACACACTACTACCTACTCACTACTCCCTACACACTACCATCTACACACTACTAGCTACAAACTACTCCCTACACACTACTCCCTACACACTACTAGCTACACACTACTCCCTACACACTTCTAGCTACACACTACTCCCTACAGACTATTCCCTACGCACTACTAGCTACACACTACTACCTACACACTACTAGCTACACACTACTAGCTACAGACTACTCCCTACACACTACTAGCTACACACCACCCCCTACACACTACTACCTACACACTATTACCTACACACTACTAGCTACACGCTACTCCCTACAAACTACTAGCTACACACTACTCCTTACACACTTCCAGCTACACTCTACTCCCTACAGACTATTCCCTACGCACTACTAGCTACACACTACTACCTACACACTACTAGCTACACACTACTAGCTACACACTACTCCCTACACACTACTAGCTACACACCACCCCCTACACACTACTACCTACACACTACTATCTACACACTTCTCCCTACACACTACTACCAACACACTACTAGCTACACACTACTCCCTACACACTACTACCTATACACTACTCCCTACACACTACTAGCTACACACTACTACCAACACACTACAACCTACACACTACAACCTAAACACTACTAGCTACACACTACAATCTATACACTACTAGCTACACACTACTCCCTACACACTACTCCCTACACACTACTAGTTACACACTACTCCCTACACACTTCTACCTACACACTACTATCTACACACTACTAGCTACACACTACTCTCTACACACTACAACCAACACACTACTAGCTACACATTACTAGCTACACACTACTAGCTATACACTACTCCCTACACGCTACTACCAACACACTACTATCTACACACTATTAGCTACACACTACCCTCTACACACTACTAGCTACACACTACTCTCTACACACTACTACCTACACACTACCACCTAAACACTACAACCTAGACCCTACTACCTACACACTACAACCTACACTTTACTACCTACACACTACAACCTACACACCAATAGCTACACACTACCCTCTACACTACTAGCTACACACTACTCTCTACACACTACTAGCTACACGCTACTACCTACACACTATAACCTAAACACTACTCTCTACATACTACTCTCTACACACTACTACCTACACACTACATCCTACACACTACTACCTATACGCTACTACCTACACCCTACAACCTACAACCTACTCTCTACACACTACTACCTACACACCATAACCTACACACTACTAGCTACACACTAAAACCTACACACTACTACCTACACGCTACAACCTACACACTACTAGCTACACACTACTCTGTACACACTACTACCTACACAATACTCACTACACACTACTACCTACACACTACTATCTACACACTACTCTCAACACACTACAACCTACACACTTCTACCTTCTGACTACTATCTACTCACTATTCCCTACACACCACTAACTACATACTACTAGCTACACACCATCCCCTACACACTACTACCTACACTCTACTATCTACACACTTCTCCCTACACACTACTAGCTACACACTACTACCAACACACTACTAGCTACACACTACTCTCAACACACTACTACCTACAGATTACTATCTACCCACTATTCCCTACACACTTCTACCTACACACTACTAACTACACACCACCCTCTACACACTACTACCTACACACTACTATCTACACACTACTCCCTACACACTACTAGCTACACACTACTCCCTACACACTACTAGCTACACACTACTCCCTACACAAGTACTAGCTACACACTACTCCCTACACACTACTCCCTACACACTAATCCCTACACACTACTAACTACACTTTACTCCCTACACACTACTACCTACACGCTACAACCTACACACTACTAAATACACACTACAACCTACACATTACTACCTACACACTACAACCTACACACTACTAGCTACACACTACTCCGTACACACTACTACCTACAGATTACTATCTACCCACTACTCCCTACACACTTCTACCTACACACTACTAAATACACACCACCCTCTACACACTACTACCTACTCACTACTATCTACACACTACTCCCTACACACTACTACCAACACACTACTAGCTACACACTACTCCCTACACACTACTACCTATACACTACTACCTACACACTACTAACTACAGATTACTATCTACCCACTACTCCCTACAAACTTCTACATACACACTACTAACAACACACCACCCTCTACACACTACTACCTACACACAACTATCTACACACTACTCCCTACACACTACAACCTACACACTACTAGCTACACACTACTAGCTACACACTACTCCCAACACACTACAACCTACTCACTACTAGCTACACACTACTCCCTACACACTACTCTCTACACACTAGTACCTACACACTACTAGCTACACACTACTATCTACACACTACTCCCTACACACTATTAGCTACACACTACTCCCTACACACTACTACCTACTCACTACTCCCTACACAATACCATGTACACACTACCAGCTACAAACTACTCCCTACACACTGCTACCTACACACTACTAGCTACACACCACTCTCTACACACTACTACCTACACACTACTATCTACACACTACTCCGTACACACTACTAGCAACACACTGCTCCCTACACACTACTCCCTACACACTATTACCTACACACTACTAGCTACACGCTACTCCCTACAAACTACTAGCTACACACTACTCCTTACACACTTCAAGCTACACACTACTCCCTACAGACTATTCCCTACGCACTACTAGCTACACACTACTACCTACACACTACTAGCTACACACTACTAGCTACACACTACTCCCTACACACTACAACCTACTCACTACTCCCTACACACTACTTCCTACACACTACTCCCTACTCCCTACACACTACTCCCTACACACTACTACCTATACACTCCTATCTACACACTACTAGCTACACACTACTCCCTACACACTACTAGCTACACACTACTCCCTCCACACTTCTACCTACACACTACTATCTACACACTACTAGCTACACACTACAACCTACACACTACTAGCTACACACTACTACCAACATACTATTTTCTACACACTACTAGCTACACACTACTCTCTACACACTACTACCTACAGACTACAACCTACACACTACCAGCTACACACTACTACCTACACACTACAACCTACACACTACAATCTACACACTACTAGCTACACACTACTCCCTACACACTACCATCTACACACTACTAGCTACACACTACTCTCTACACACTACTAGCTACACACTACTCTATACACACTACTAGCTACACACTACTCTCTACACATTACTACCTACACTACTAGCTACATACTACTACCTACACACTACTACCTACACACTACCACCTACACACTACCACCTACACACTACAACCTAGACACTACTACCTACACACTACAACCTACACACTACTAGCTACACACTACTCTCTATACACTATTAGCTACACACTACTCTCTACGCACTACTAGCTACACACTACTCTCTACACACTACTACCTACACACTACAACCTACACACTACGACCTACACACTACAACCTACACACTACTACCTACACACTACTACCTACACACTACTCCCTACACACTACTACCTACACACTACTCTCTACACACTACTACCTACACACTACTCCCTACACACTACTCTCTACACACTACTCTCTACACACTACTCCCTACACACTACTACCTACACACTTCTCTCTACACACTACTACCTACACACTACTCTCTACACACTACTACCTACACACTATTTCCTACACACTACTACCTACACACTACTACCTGCACACTACTACCTACACACTATCTCTACACACTACTACCTAAGCACTACTCCCTACACATTACTACCTACATACTACTCTCTACACACTACTCCCTACACACTACTACCTACACACTAATACCTACACACTACTACCTACACACTACCCTCTACACACTACTCCCTACACACTATTACCTACACACTACTACCTACACACTACTCTCTACACACTACTCCCTACACACTACTACCTACACACTACTACCTACACACTACCCCTTACACACTACTACCTACACACTACTACATACACACTACTCTCTATACACTACTCCCTACACACTACTACCTACACAATACTCCCTACACACTACTATCTACACACTACTACCTACACACTACTACCTACACAATACTCCCTACACACTACTACTCACACACTACCCCTTACACGCTATAACCCACACACTACTAGCTACACGCTACTTCCTACACACTACTACCTACACAATACTCCCTACACGCTACTACCTACACACTACTTCTTACACGCTATAACCTACACACTACAACCTACACAATACTCCTTACACACTACTACCTACACACTACTACCTACACACTACTACCTACACACTACTACCTACACACTACTACCTACACACTACTCCTTACACACTACTACCTACACACTACTACCTACACACTACTACCTACACACTACTACCTACACACTACTACCTACACACTACTACCTACACACTACTCTCTATACACTACTCCCTACACACTACTACCTACACAATACTCCCTACACACTACTATCTACACACTACCCCTTACACGCTATAACCTACACACTACTACCTACACACTACTACCTACACACTACTACCTACATACTACTACCTACACACTACTACCTACACACTACTACCTACACACTACTCCTTACACACTACTACCTACACACTACTACCTACACACTACTCTCTATACACTACTCCCTACACACTACTACCTACACAATACTCCCTACACACTACTATCTACACACTACCCCTTACACGCTATAACCTATACACTACTACCTACACACTACTCCTTACACACTACAACCTACACACTACTACCTACACACTACTACCTACACACTACTACCTACACACTACTCCTTACACACTACTACCTACACACTACTACCTACACACTACTCTCTATACACTACTCCCTACACACTACTACCTACACAATACTCCCTACACACTACTATCTACACACTACTACCTACACACTACTACCTACACAATACTCCCTACACACTACTACTCACACACTACCCCTTACACGCTATAACCTACACACTACTAGCTACACACTACTTCCTACACACTACTACCTACACAATACTCCCTACACACTACTACCTTCACACTACTTCTTACACGCTATAACCTACACACTACTACCTACACACTACTCCTTACACGCTATAACCTACACACTACTAGCTTCACACTACTTCCTACACACTACTACCTACACACTACCCCTTATACGCTATAACCTACACACTACTAGCTACACACTACTTCCTACACACTACTACCTACACACTACTCCTTACACTCTATAACCTACGTAATACTATCTACGTTTTTCTTCCTTCACACTGGCTTTTGTCTTTTGAAGTTATTCTCACCGCAATGTAACTACACGTACATTATATAGTAACTACCTTTGTCCTATTTACCACAGAACTTAATCTTACTACTATCTACAATTTTGTATCTACACCTTTTTTCCTGCTAACTCATTTCAACTACCACATACTGAGTAAGAAACCATTACTAATAGCTACTGTTCCGGGTTATATATATATATATATATATATATATATATATATATATATATATATATATATATATATACATTTATTTATTACTTACAATGATCTCACTGTCAAAACGTTATTGCCTCACTGGCTACATAAGTTCCCTGCCCAGTTTGTCCTCTTTTACTGCTGATCCTATTGCAGGATCCTATTCCTTATGCAGGTTGCACTTATATCTTTCCTATTAATACAGCGCTTTTCCTTTCTTCCTTACTCTAATAATTATTTACTATTGCTACACATATCCCTTACATGCAAATACTTTAATATTTACACTACAACCCCACTATGATACACTACTCCATATAAGCTTTTCCGGCTTACCTTCCATGATTATACAATCAGGTTTTACAGGTTTAAATTACCAACTCCTCTTCTTATATCACTCTAAACCTTCCTAATTAAAATCATTTAAATTAAATTTACATTTTTCCCAACTTCCTTCTCCTCACACTTTTTATAAAAAATGCATTGTTACTTAGCAACGACATTGAACAATAACAAAACTGAGGTAAATGTAATTTTATTCTTAAAGACAAAAATCGGTCCAGTTGTCTGGCTCGTATGTTATAAATTTACAGTGATAGAACCTTTAATTTCAGTATACCAAATTGTTATTTTTTCATTAAGTAATTTTTTGTCTGTGTTTAACTTCTTCTGTCATTATGTCATAACCAAGAACAGTTTTTTGGTTAGATTTGTACACAATCATCATCAATGCGTTATAGGAAAATTCTGCTTAGTTCTAGATGTGAATTGGACAACTGCGCAATCATCCTAAAAACCAAACATAAATCTTCCGGTAGTTCGTGTCTTATCTATAAAAATTTTGCTAGATATCTGGTTTCTGCATAATGGCAAGAGTGCTTTTGTTGTATATAGTAATCGAAGGTAATGTTTTTGTTAGGTTTAGAAAGCCGAGTAACCATCCGACCACATTGCCTATGTATCCGCGTATGTCCTTTTCTTTTAAAATATAATGTAACCACTCGGTAAATACAAAATTGTTTTATATTTTATTTTACTAACAAAAATTAACATTAATAACTTACCAGGCTAACTGTTTTCTTTGAAGAAATACTGTCCTCATAAAGTCACTCAGGCGGCTTGTACCGCCTTTAATTCCTCCAGTTATAGTTACATTTCAAATATTACTTACTCTGATTTAAAACCAAGCAATTAATTACTCACTCAAATTTTCAAATAATGCAATTAAAAGCTTACAACAAGAAGGATTTCTTAAATTTCATAATTATGTAAGTTATTACACATTTTGTGTCCTCGCATTTTGTTAATGTAGGAGATAATATGTTACAATTCTACAATTATTACAATGTTAAATCAATTAAAACTTAAAGTCATGCTAACATAGTTTTTACATGTTAAAAGAATGAATATTAATTTAAGAACGTGCAAAACAATAACTCCAGATTTCTCAATTCATCCCGATTAAATCTCGTTACATCTCGTTCTGGGCGTCCGTCGGGTATTGTACCAGTATTTTACACACTACTACTAATGTGTAAATATAGTAGCAGATAATTATGAAATTTATTACTATGAAGTTTTACTGTACTTCTGTAAAATGACAGTATTATAAAATTATACTATTTGCAGGTTGTAATCAAATTAAACTTCTCAAATTATGCATCAAAACATTTTACGTTAAAAAATTACTATAGTGTTGATAAACTAAATTTAAAAAAAAGAAGTGAAACGTAATTACTGACCAAAACAAAGTAAACATATATATATATATATATATTAAATATGGTGATATGTTTTCTTGTATATATAGTTAATAAATTTAAAATATTTCAAACACAAGAATACTTTTAATGAATATATTTATTCAAAGCTTTTCGCCAATAAAAAAGTATCAGCATCTTCAGGAAAAATAATTATCTAATAAAATACTTTTACAAAATTAAATCATATGTACTACAAAGAATCATATGTTTATAATTATTGCACTTATGTAAATTTTTCTATAACATCAATGACTTTATAAATAGTTTGGTGCCTTGATCTCACTTGAATTTGTTCATCAATTAATTTGTCTTTAACTTTATGCTTATAAATTTCCAATGTTTCAAATATATTCATTTTTAATCCTTTATTTAATTCTTTTATTAACTTCATATTTTCTATTTCCGGAAACTCATGTCCATTATTAATACAATGCGTAGCTAAATTGGATTTGTATATGTTTGGTTTGATATAAGCGTTTAAATGTTCTTTGTATCTTTCTTTTAATTTCTTTTTTGTTTGTCCTACATATAACTTATTACAAGTTTGACATTTTATATTATATACTCCATTTCTATCGTGCATATTATTTTGATTTTTGTTATTGTTTATTAAATTTGTAATTTTATTATCGGTTTTATATGTAATTTGTAAATTTGTTTCTTTAAATAATCTTGTAATTTTATTTATTTCGTTACCAGTGAATGTAAAAGTTGTCCAAATATTTTCTCTCTTATTAGGTACAAAATTATTTTCGAGTTTCTGTTTTCTTATTATATTATTATTTAATTTATCTATAGTTTTTCTTTTATATCCATTTTCTAAGCCAATTTGATATATTATATTTTTCTCCTTTATTTGATCATTTAAACTCATTGGTATTTTGTGCATTCTATGTAGTAAATTATAAAGCGCTGCCATTTTTTGGTTGTATGGATGGTTTGAATAATTGGGTATTATTTGATTTGTCTGCGTTGGTTTTCTATATATATTATATTCAAATGATTCTTTATTTCTAGTAATTGTAATATCTAAATAATTTATTTTATTTTTTATTTCAAATTCATGAGTAAATTTTATATTTTCGTGTATATTATTTATACATTTTAATATTTTGTCAATGTTTGAACCATTATTATTTGATATGTATAATCCATCATCTACATATCTAAACCAGTGTCCATTTTGATCATATGTTTTAATAATCTTATCTATATCAATGTCTATATTTTGTAAAAATATTTCCGATAATATGCTGGACATTGGAGAGCCCATTGTTAATCCATCCTTTTGTTTATAAATTTTATTATTATATAAAAAATAATTTTGATTTAATATGATTTTTAATGTATTTATTATTTCTTGTGTTAATGTGTTATCTTTTTCAAATGTGTCTATATTATATTTTATTATTTCAAGCGTTTTCATTATAGGTATGTTATTATACATGTTAGTAACATCAAATGATATTAATTTTGTATTATTATCAATTTTAATATCTTTTAATTTTTCAATAAGTTCAATCGAGTTTTTTATATTATGAGTATTATTTAATTTTACCTTATCTTTAAGTAATAAAGCCAAATATTTTGAAATTTTATAAGAAGGAGCTGTTGTAAAATTAACTAATGGCCTAATTGGTTTATCTTCTTTGTGCAATTTAATTAGTCCATTTAATCTTGGAATTTTAGGATTCTCATTTAAGTAATTATTAGTATATTTTTGATTAAATAATTTAGATGATGTTTTTATTATATTTTTTATTTCATTTTGATATTTGTCTGTGGGATCTTTATTTATTTCTGTATATTGGTTTTTAGATATATAATTTTCAGTTTTATTTATATGTTCTTGTTTATCAATAATAACTACAGCATTACCTTTATCAGCTTTTGTCAAAATAAGATCATTAGTTTGTAATTTTTGTTTAATTTGATGAATTTGCGAGTATTGTTTTATGTGTGTATGATTAGATTTCTTATTTTTAATTAACTTTATTATTTCATGTGATGTTTTTATTCGCATATTTTCTTGTTCCTCTACTTTTAGTTTATTGATCGCCAATTCAGTATCTATTATTATTGTATCAATATTTCTTTTTATATCTTTTTTAAGGTTGACTTTATTATTATTTTCTAAAATTTTTATTTCATTTTGACTGAATTTAGCATTTGTTAAATTAACGAAATTGGGGTGAAACTTATGATGTTGTATGGTTACTTCATTATTTTTATCTTTGTTCATTTTTAATATATCTAGTTTTTTGGTTAGAGTGTTCATTTTTCTTTGTCTATATTTAAACAAAAAGATATTAATTTTATTAAATTTTTCTTCCCATTTTGTTTTATCCATAAAAAATGCTAGTTTTAAATGTAATTTATAAATTTCAAAAGTTATTTCATTTTGTTTCTTATATAAAAATTTGATTTCATTTCTAACCCACAGAATTTCAGCTTGTTTACATGTTTTTTGTGCTACATTACTTTTATTTTTAATATTAATTCGTGCATATTTAGGAACAATATTATTAATAATACATTGTTTGTTAAAAAATATATTACAATTAGTTTTCATTAATTGAATTTTACGTTTCTGATATAAATTTAAATCTTTTGTTAAAGATGGATAACTAATAGAACTAACCTCTGTAGAGCACATATTCACAACACCAGTAGCCTAGTAAGGCAATATAATATATTAAATATGGTGATATGTTTTCTTGTATATATAGTTAATAAATTTAAAATATTTCAAACACAAGAATACTTTTAATGAATATATTTATTCAAAGCTTTTCGCCAATAAAAAAGTATCAGCATCTTCAGGAAAAATAATTATCTAATAAAATACTTTTACAAAATTAAATCATATGTACTACAAAGAATCATATGTTTATAATTATTGCACTTATGTAAATTTTTCTATAACATCAATGACTTTATAAATAGTTTGGTGCCTTGATCTCACTTGAATTTGTTCATCAATTAATTTGTCTTTAACTTTATGCTTATAAATTTCCAATGTTTCAAATATATTCATTTTTAATCCTTTATTTAATTCTTTTATTAACTTCATATTTTCTATTTCCGGAAACTCATGTCCATTATTAATACAATGCGTAGCTAAATTGGATTTGTATATGTTTGGTTTGATATAAGCGTTTAAATGTTCTTTGTATCTTTCTTTTAAGGAAAATACAAGGAAATTAAAAAGAAATTAGGACAAACAAAAAAGAAATTAAAAGAAAGATACAAAGAACATTTAAACGCTTATATCAAACCAAACATATACAAATCCAATTTAGCTACGCATTGTATTAATAATGGACATGAGTTTCCGGAAATAGAAAATATGAAGTTAATAAAAGAATTAAATAAAGGATTAAAAATGAATATATTTGAAACATTGGAAATTTATAAGCATAAAGTTAAAGACAAATTAATTGATGAACAAATTCAAGTGAGATCAAGGCACCAAACTATTTATAAAGTCATTGATGTTATAGAAAAATTTACATAAGTGCAATGATTATAAACATATGATTCTTTGTAGTACATATGATTTAATTTTGTAAAAGTATTTTATTAGATAATTATTTTTCCTGAAGATGCTGATACTTTTTTATTGGCGAAAAGCTTTGAATAAATATATTCATTAAAAGTATTCTTGTGTTTGAAATATTTTAAATTTATTAACTATATATACAAGAAAACATATCACCATATTTAATATATTATATTGCCTTACTAGGCTACTGGTGTTGTGAATATGTGCTCTACAGAGGTTAGTTCTATTAGTTATCCATCTTTAACAAAAGATTTAAATTTATATCAGAAACGTAAAATTCAATTAATGAAAACTAATTGTAATATATTTTTTAACAAACAATGTATTATTAATAATATTGTTCCTAAATATGCACGAATTAATATTAAAAATAAAAGTAATGTAGCACAAAAAACATGTAAACAAGCTGAAATTCTGTGGGTTAGAAATGAAATCAAATTTTTATATAAGAAACAAAATGAAATAACTTTTGAAATTTATAAATTACATTTAAAACTAGCATTTTTTATGGATAAAACAAAATGGGAAGAAAAATTTAATAAAATTAATATCTTTTTGTTTAAATATAGACAAAGAAAAATGAACACTCTAACCAAAAAACTAGATATATTAAAAATGAACAAAGATAAAAATAATGAAGTAACCATACAACATCATAAGTTTCACCCCAATTTCGTTAATTTAACAAATGCTAAATTCAGTCAAAATGAAATAAAAATTTTAGAAAATAATAATAAAGTCAACCTTAAAAAAGATATAAAAAGAAATATTGATACAATAATAATAGATACTGAATTGGCGATCAATAAACTAAAAGTAGAGGAACAAGAAAATATGCGAATAAAAACATCACATGAAATAATAAAGTTAATTAAAAATAAGAAATCTAATCATACACACATAAAACAATACTCGCAAATTCATCAAATTAAACAAAAATTACAAACTAATGATCTTATTTTGACAAAAGCTGATAAAGGTAATGCTGTAGTTATTATTGATAAACAAGAACATATAAATAAAACTGAAAATTATATATCTAAAAACCAATATACAGAAATAAATAAAGATCCCACAGACAAATATCAAAATGAAATAAAAAATATAATAAAAACATCATCTAAATTATTTAATCAAAAATATACTAATAATTACTTAAATGAGAATCCTAAAATTCCAAGATTAAATGGACTAATTAAATTGCACAAAGAAGATAAACCAATTAGGCCATTAGTTAATTTTACAACAGCTCCTTCTTATAAAATTTCAAAATATTTGGCTTTATTACTTAAAGATAAGGTAAAATTAAATAATACTCATAATATAAAAAACTCGATTGAACTTATTGAAAAATTAAAAGATATTAAAATTGATAATAATACAAAATTAATATCATTTGATGTTACTAACATGTATAATAACATACCTATAATGAAAACGCTTGAAATAATAAAATATAATATAGACACATTTGAAAAAGATAACACATTAACACAAGAAATAATAAATACATTAAAAATCATATTAAATCAAAATTATTTTTTATATAATAATAAAATTTATAAACAAAAGGATGGATTAACAATGGGCTCTCCAATGTCCAGCATATTATCGGAAATATTTTTACAAAATATAGACATTGATATAGATAAGATTATTAAAACATATGATCAAAATGGACACTGGTTTAGATATGTAGATGATGGATTATACATATCAAATAATAATGGTTCAAACATTGACAAAATATTAAAATGTATAAATAATATACACGAAAATATAAAATTTACTCATGAATTTGAAATAAAAAATAAAATAAATTATTTAGATATTACAATTACTAGAAATAAAGAATCATTTGAATATAATATATATAGAAAACCAACGCAGACAAATCAAATAATACCCAATTATTCAAACCATCCATACAACCAAAAAATGGCAGCGCTTTATAATTTACTACATAGAATGCACAAAATACCAATGAGTTTGAATGATCAAATAAAGGAGAAAAATATAATATATCAAATTGGCTTAGAAAATGGATATAAAAGAAAAACTATAGATAAATTAAATAATAATATAATAAGAAAACAGAAACTCGAAAATAATTTTGTACCTAATAAGAGAGAAAATATTTGGACAACTTTTACATTCACTGGTAACGAAATAAATAAAATTACAAGATTATTTAAAGAAACAAATTTACAAATTACATATAAAACCGATAATAAAATTACAAATTTAATAAACAATAACAAAAATCAAAATAATATGCACGATAGAAATGGAGTATATAATATAAAATGTCAAACTTGTAATAAATTATATGTAGGACAAACAAAAAAGAAATTAAAAGAAAGATACAAAGAACATTTAAACGCTTATATCAAACCAAACATATACAAATCCAATTTAGCTACGCATTGTATTAATAATGGACATGAGTTTCCGGAAATAGAAAATATGAAGTTAATAAAAGAATTAAATAAAGGATTAAAAATGAATATATTTGAAACATTGGAAATTTATAAGCATAAAGTTAAAGACAAATTAATTGATGAACAAATTCAAGTGAGATCAAGGCACCAAACTATTTATAAAGTCATTGATGTTATAGAAAAATTTACATAAGTGCAATAATTATAAACATATGATTCTTTGTAGTACATATGATTTAATTTTGTAAAAGTATTTTATTAGATAATTATTTTTCCTGAAGATGCTGATACTTTTTTATTGGCGAAAAGCTTTGAATAAATATATTCATTAAAAGTATTCTTGTGTTTGAAATATTTTAAATTTATTAAATATATATATATATATATATATATATTCGCCGGAAATGAACAACAATATCCACGATTATATACTAACGATAAATTGTTTAGTTTTGGTTAGATCTAATAGTATTGACCGTTGCTAATAAAAGTTAAAGTTTTCAAATAACAATAAACTTTCAAATACAATTAACCTAATTCGAAGTTGGGTTCAATAAAAGTTGTATAATTTTGGAAAAATTACGTTTTGAATGTATTCCGATTACTTAGCGGTGACCTTAGTTGGCAATTACTTTTGGCATCAGATACGACTTTAATACCGTCAAATACTCAAGTAGCAAGGTTTCTTCCACTACGGCAGTTTCAGATTAGAAAATTCTCTGGAAGAAAAAACCATTTTATGGGTGAATTTTTTACTTAGTTTGAAAATTCGATAAAGCTTGGCATAACGGGTTTTATCCATCAAATTGTTTAGAGATTTCTCAGATCATTTTATCAGATAATTCCATGATATTTGGAAGGAAAATATATGAGGGCTATGACAAGGACTACTCGGACTTTCTGCTGGAGTTGCCCCACGGTAGTATGCTGTTTGCTATACAGCCACGTTTGCTAACGATCCCCGCACGTTTCTCACCAGATAATAACTTCTCTCACTAATAGCTTTATCTCCCAGGCAACCAGCTATTTACAAACTATAAATAACCTGAAACTGGCTTATTAGGTGAAATAAAATCTGTACTTGTTAACTTTTGAAAGAGAGAAGGTGATTACCACTCAAATAATTATCAATAGACTTGCTATACCTATGGAAATAAGCAAAATATCAAGGAATAACACTGGTTACGAAAAAGCATGTAAAAAAAATAAAGTGGAACTTAATGTAAAATACAAAAGTTATACTAGTTGATAGATCATTGCTCTGAATCGTCGGTATATAGTAAGATCAAATTATATCACTAAATCCTGAAATATATTTGGAGGTATAGTATACATCTATGGGGATGTAGCAAGTAAGTAAACTTTAAAATTATTAAAACTTTTCAAAATAAAGTGTAACTTATAATACGTAACTTATTAAATGTACGTTTGTATACGTGGAATGAAGGTTTACACGGATGAAGTTACCATGATGGTTATAGGTGAAATAAGGTGTATGAATCCAAGCACTTGTGTTGGCTAATAATAAGTACAGGTAATCTCTATGATGCATAGAGACGATATTAGCCAAGTTGGATGGAAAAATGACATCCCCTAGCATTGCCACCAATCCAACATTCTATTTATCGTTAATAATAATAATAAATCTCATTCTTTTTTTATTGGGTTTTTATATACGTATATATATATATATATATATATATATATATATATATATATATATACATATATATATATATATATATATATATATATATATATATATATATATATGTTCCAAACAACAAAATAATAAAATATATTAATAACACAAACCACAAAACAAAAATACAGAAAAACATAACCTATCAGGAATTTACAAAATTATAAGTAACGACTGTAAAGCATTTTACATAAGGAAAACAACCAGATCATTTTAAATAAGATTTGAAGAACATTACAGACCATTCAAAAAAAAATTCAAAAATATCAAATGTTGCAGCACACCTAATATCACATAAACATGAAATAACAAATTACGAAAATAACCTAACCATACTCGAAATAAATAATAACCCAATAGAACTAAACTCACTAGAAAAATAACATGTTTATAAAAACATACACAATTTAATGAACCTACAGACAACATATGCAGACGACGTACTATTCAAAAACATTATACACGAGGCTTAAGAGGAAACGTGTATGACGGCAACAAATACCAACATCACGGACCGAACATTCACACCAGAAAAATAGAAAAAAATAATCAATGATTCGACAATGGTTAAGTGACCGAAAGGGACCTCGTCACATAAGGTAAAATTATTGCACTCAGTGGTGGGAAAAATTATTTACAAGTAATAATAATAAATTCATATATATATATATATATATATATATATATATATATATATATATATCACTTACAATTTAAAGCAACTAAACAAGAACTTACTAGATATATTTGTGATACGTGATAATTGAATACAGGAAAATACTGTTGCTAAATTAAATATATATATATATTTTATTAAAAGTACACTTTTCAAATAAGTATTGTCAAAATAAAGTTCAAGTTATTTCGTTAATAATATTTTCAGATAATATTTATTTATGGAGATTGCGTGATTTTACATACTCTGACGTTTTTGGTTTGAAATAGTAGTACCTCATTTCAATGGTATATTAAGGCCAACAAAAGAACAAGATAAAACCAAAATATTAAACTTTTTCTGGCTGTTTGTTCATTAATAAGATATAAATTTATAAGTCATGAATACTGACTCAGGACATGAATCCTATCTTTATTAAAAGAAACAAAAACCCCTCTCCTTAATTCAATATATGTAACATTGACGGATAAATAGTTTCACAAATCCGAATGACTGAATTTGATTGAATAGTTACATTAAACAAACGTTTCTTTATATATTATTTTAAATATATTATTTATTTACAAAATATTATTCAAAATAATTGAACAGTAGGGTCTACGTATACATTATAGCCTGAGTAGAAATGAAATAAATTGCGTATATCGTTCATAAAAGGTCAGAGATATTTTCCAATAACTTTCATTCAGTACGGAGGTCACCATTTTGTTAGTCATAAAAGTCGCATCTTCCAACATCTGTGCGTGTTACAACCCCATTGTTGGAGCTTGCGAAAATGTTAGAAAACGTGGACTTCTTTATATTCAACAAATGTCGTTTTACAAATTCCTCTTTTAAGAATCGTAGTAAAAGCTGAGAAAATTTTACCAGACAGTCCCATCGGAGACAGAGGTAAAGTATATTGAATTATTTAAGTAGAGGTCTGTAGGTTTTGCAATTTTAGTTAAAAAATACAACTATTACTTCAGCAATAAATGAGTGGCAATTACACAATTATGAAGTCATCCACGCTTATAAAATTATTTTATTTAGGATTTATAGATGTATAGTTATAATTTATTTTACGTCCAATTATAATTTAATTAATTTTAGTTATGTAGAGTATAGTGCGGACCAAGTTACCGTGCACTTGCCCTAGAGAGGTCGCAGTAAGCGAGACGTGATGTATATGGTCAGTTTAAATAATTTCCTTCAAACATAATAAGGACTGTCAAAACACTAACTAGCATGAGGTGGTTGATACTAGATAAATTCAATGATAAATTAGCTTCGGTATGAATCAATATGTGTAGATATAACGGATGCAGAGGGTATTGATATATAGAACTTTCTGAATATGTGTTTTAAGAAATGGTAGTACACAAGAAATCTCGCCCGGTCTCTCAGGGCCAAGGCACGGTTACATGAGGTATACTTGAATTAATTCTAAAATAAAAAGAAATTTTATTTTATTTCATTTCCCTTTTTTTATTTCCATGTTCATTTTATTTTACAATAATTTCATTTTAAAACAAGATTGCAAGCGATTTTTATACAAACGAATTCTCGATTTAGATATACGTACATACACACTGTTTATATATATATATATATATATATATATATATATATATATATATATATATATATATATATATATACATATATAGAAACTTGAATTAATATTTTCAAATACAATAATTTTATTTAATCACTTAAACAATAGTTTATGACAATCCGAACTTTAAGTAATGGACCGAACGTATTGGACTACAAAATTCAAGAATAATTTTATGGTTGTAACTTGATACTAGGAGTCTATCATTCATTATTATCCATATGCTATCATTAAACAGTTGGTATTTTTCATATTTATTACATGGACAATACATTATGGCATTATTTATTTACTAAATAGTATGTTTGTAAAATAATAATAACTATTATGTAATTGGTTGTTACTATCCATGTGTCATTGAAGCCTCCTCTGTTCTTAGGCCCAATACTCCAAATACTTTTCTTAACCTATAGTGTATGACAATAGAAGTTTTTCAAAGAATTATTTATTAATTTAAATAAACTTGATATTCTGGTCGGGTTTGAACTGAGGAGCTGCATGTTTGAAATATAGCACTTTGGCAACCTTCTTATAACTAGAAATCCATCACTTAAAGACGTATATAAAATTATAAGAGAAGGTTCCTTGGAATAATGAATGATTACGAGAGATGGAGGGAATGAGACTTTATAGACCACTATCAACTTCATAAATTAGAAATGAAAACAAGAAATTTAATAAATAGTCCAATACCATATACTGTATAGAAAAATGGAAAATCGCAAGGTCATTCACTTTGTATTTTGCCACTTAATATTGCGATTCTGTCATATATATATATATATATATATATATATATATATATATATATATATATATATATTAATAGTTATTATCTGGAGTAGGCCAACATCCGTTCATTCTGAAGTGCACAAAATCGCAGGTTCACCTCGTCAATGCTAGATAAGATTCTAGCGAAACGTGGGAACTGCGATTTTGTGCACTTCAGAACGAACAGATATACTCCAGATAATAGCTATTCATCATATTTTTCCATCCGTGAAGGAATACGTATCAGCATACACACACACACACACACATACACACACACACACACACATATATATATATATATATATATATATATATATATATATTACAGACACACGATTTTTTATATTTATATAGGTCTATATACATTATGTTTCACTTTTATTTTCGAGCATTAGAAGACCGAAGTAAGATTCTTGTTTAGGTATAATAAAGTGTAAGTGATAAGTAAACACGAGAAAACAGTGTTGTTATAGTTAAAAATACGTATACATATTGTGTTTGAAGTTTGTATTGAACTTTTTTACTAAAGAATATATGAATATATATATATATATATATATATATATATATATATATATATAATATATATATATGAAAAATTACGTTATTGTGTGGTTGTTGTACATGTTCAATAATATATTTTCGAAAAATATTAGAGATCAAAATCTAAATTACACTATTTTACAATATAATTACTTACTAAGGAGCTAGGCCTATAAGCTACTTTGGTCATCGGAAATCCCTTGTTTCCACATGTTTTAACTGGGTAAGTGAGTAGGGACCATTATGCAAACTGAATCCTCGAGCGGAAGTGTTGTGAAGTGAGTTTAACGATTTGTAGGAAGGATTAGGGTTTGCTTTAGGGCGATAGGCAATAATCATATGTCACGTCAGAGCAGAGATGTTACAGAAAGGTAGTTTATCTTTCGAAGTTAAAAAGAGATGTTTGGTGATGTATAAGGAGTCGTAGCGTAGAGCAAGGATATGTGATAAATCTGGGCACGGAAAAGGCTGTTTCAAAAACAATTATAAATATCCTACAATGTGAAGAGTCTTGATAGATTGAAAAAATAAATATCACATGTACTCGTTGGTAACTACGTTAAAAGTTTTAAATTAGTGTGTTTTAAATTAGAATAGAATAAACTATTTTTTAACATGTACTCTAATGTACGTTTAATTGTATTAACCTCAGTTAAAATTACGTTATAAATATTATTCTTTTAAAAAATATAAATCAATCGTACTAACATAAAGTAAAAAATACCAGTGAATTTATTTCAATTAAATAAAAGTAAAATATACCGTCTAAAAAACTGTTTTTTGAGATATGAAAAGTATAACATTTATGTATGTACATTTATATATGACTCGCTCTTTAACTGTTGGGTTCACCTCGTCAATGCTGGATGAGATTCTAGCGAAACGTCGGAACTGCGATTTTTTGCACTGCAGAATGAACGTATGTACTCCAGATAATAACTGGTCATCATATTTTTCCATCCGTGAAAGAATACGTATTACCATATATATATATATATATATATATATATATATATACATATATATATATATATATATATATATATATATATATGTATATATATATATATATATATATATATATATATATATATATATATATATATATATATATATATATATGAGATTCTAGCGAAACGTCGGAACTGCGATCTTTTGCACTGCAGAATGAACGGATGTACTCCAGATAATAACTGTTCATCATATTTTTCCATCCGTGAAAGTATACGCATATTCATCTGAATTATAAAGAGCTTTTAAAACGTCCCTGGACAAAAAACATTAAGTTAGTACCCTCGATTTTCCCCCTCCGTAGAAAAACAGGTGTCTCAACAAGGTACTTAAGTTGGGTACCCTAACGCAATTATAAAATGTATCTATTACAATTTGAAATTACTGGCGAGCAGACATTCTATTATATAATTTCATATTGTAATAAGTGGGTAACAACCAGCTCGTCATGAACCACAACAAAATTTCTAAATAAAATGTATACCTTTACATTAAATCTTTAAAGGTCATTGTTATAGAATGCTTGATTAAATTCATTTAAACATATTCTCCAGAAAAATGTTTTGAATGGACAGTATGCAACGTTTTAACAAAACTAAAACATTTGACGTTATTTTTATAACGATCCATTTCAGTTGTAATTAACCGGTGATTGCAACTTTTTTATTTAGGTATTATTTATTACTTTATTATTTATTACAAATTATAATCCTCATAAAGTTGTAACCCTAGGATGTTATAACTGTTTGTAGCTATTAACTCCTTCTGGAACCGCAGCTGGGTTATATTTATTAAAACCATAACATATTTAATCAAACCAAGAGTATATGATTTCAATTGAAAAGTGAAATATCAACAATTAAAATTCGAACAAACTTGAATTATAAATTACATAATGAGTGTGCATTGTTGTAACAGGTTAGGGTGGAGCAACACCAACAATAGTTATTGGTTGTGTGTTAATCTCAATAAACTATGACCGTTAATGTTAATACTGGCATAACCTAGATTTCTTTAATTTATCAATACTAATACCGCGTGACGGTACTCGCTCACAAGCTTTAAACGTATGTAACCCGACAGACGGCATATTATATTACTAAAATACTGCAATTTAACCGTACCTATCATATTAATGAGAATTAAACTGTACCCATATATTTCACACATTGAATAATTTTATTTTGAGAGCTCTAAATGACATCAAGTTACCTTTTTTAACATAAAAATTGTATAAAATAATTTAAAACAAGTAATATAAAAAACATTTTTTAAGTCAATTAATATTGGGTGAACAAAATAATTATTTTACTTACTTCTTATTAAATAATTATAATTAATATAAATATGTAAATACATATTGCAGTGTTAAAATACTAAGCGGCAAAATATTGCAAAATTATTATTATAAATAATTTATAAAATTTTATTAATGAATTATTTAAAAAAATTTTTTTATCAACATCAAGTGTCATCCCTATAAATGTTTTTTAAACTTGACCTATTTATAGGCCTACTTAAAATTGAGTGGTGATTAAAAAGATTTTTCTTAATCTAATAAATTTCTGTCGCGCAATACTAGCTTGGTACATTTGAAGCTTCATTCGTTTTTAGAAATTTTGGGACGATAGACTAACTGACGGTGTGGGATGAATAAAATCACCTATTTTTATTTTATTCAATTCCTACTATTCACTTTCTCCCTATATATATATATATAATTCAAATTATCAAACATTAGGAATATTTCACGTGATATCACAGTATGCTATTGAAGTTGCATTTAACGTAATTTATAAAATTTATAAAGTGATTGGTTAGTTGTGCTCTAAATATTCCGTTTGCGACTGGCGACGTTTGAATTTGCAAGAGACTGTCCCCTTTCACAACGTAAAATATTTAACATGTCTTATATAAATCAAACGAAATTTTGGAAAATGACTTATGTATAAAGTTACAAATAAAACAGGGTAACATGCTACGAAATTTGAAATATGCTATATAGTGTACAGTCTGTAATAAATGTGTGAATTTAATTAATATATATATCTTTGTGAAATAGCCAAAAGAAAACATATCACAAAGTTGAAAGTTAATTTCATTCACAGTATATAACTATATAAGCTACTAACAGAGTACCCGTCCTTTGCACGGAGTCGACAAATATTTGTATTGATTTCATTTGTATTTGTATTTGGGTTGAATTTAATTTACTGAAATTAAAGCCCAATAAATATATCAAAATATATGATATAAAACCAGTGGGGTGGTGCCCTGACGGAATTTCTAAATTAAAGTAGACCTATGTGAAAACCAGGGAACCTAAGAATGTTCATGTAAACTTTCAGGTATTTATTTCCCATCCCCACGTGTTCGATATGGGGAAAAATTATACTGGGTGACGAAGAAAATCACCAGGGAGAAATAACGAAAACTCACGCTCAGGGAAATAAATAATTATTTTAGCAAATTAAAGTTGGGTGAAAAATGTATTGTGGAATGATAAGAAGGCGTGAACATATTAACGACGCGCCGTACTACGTATGCATAAATTTAAATATAGGCCTACGTATAAAGTATACAGCCACGATAGATTTCTTTGTAATTTTATACAACACTATATACCTATTTTTAAATAAATAAAACCTCTAAACCACAAATAACATTTATTTAAACCTTATGTACATTTCGATTGCCCAGCAATCATCTTCAGAGGTATTTAAAAAATACAACTAACTTTAAACAACATAATACAACAAATATATAGGCATAAATCGGTAACTACTTCGCCACGCCCCTTATTTTAAAAAACTAGTACGACCAATCACGTTGCAGTAAATTCCCCCTCTACAACTTCGTCCGGTCTTCCAACTCTCGTGGAGTAGAGCTACCGTTACAACTATTTCAATTTTACTAAAAAACCATAATATTATTTATTAACAAGGTTATAACTATCTCCTAATTAATGAATATAGTTACTAGTTAACAGTTACTATATACCTACATTATAATATACCTGTAAAGTGTCCAGTCAGGATATTTGGTTGTAATTTTATACATTACCTAATTAAACGTCTACTTCCGCGGAGTAATACTCTATTCTAGCCCTACATGTGTACATTTGGTTAAACGTATAAAATTTCAAACCAAATCTATCCTGAGTGGATACTTCATAGGTGTATTAGAATAACCATTCGTACCAGTAACAAACAATAATTATCGATATAGCTTCAGGACATATTTTTGATTTATTTTATATACATCGTATTGGGGATGGAAAATTTACATTATTACCAGCACTATTAGCAATAACGTTTTTCCTTATCTCTGATGACTTTCGTTGTCCCCCGGTATTTTTCGCTAAAATCGAACACGTGGCAACAGAAGAAAAATACCAAAAATCAGCTCAATAGGTCCAGTAAGTTTTTACGTGATTGAGTAATACACACACAGACACCATTAAATTTTTATATAATAGTATAGATAAGTTCACAATAAATATATCAAACTATAAACTTACTGATTGTTGTCTTGAAAAACAAGGGAATGAAAAACTTCTGCTTATAACATTGCATTTGTAGAGTAAACTAACCTAGAAATATGAATAACAACAAACTATTACGATCAGCTGTTTAAATGTATTTAAAAGAGACTGTTACATGTGATTATCAGCTGATTAAATCAAGTTAAGTATTAAATGGTATATAGAAAATTTAGTGTTAAGGGGATTTTAAGTGGGGTGGTGCCCTAATGGAATTTCTGAATAAAAATATTCCTGTTTTTAACCAGGGTCCCTAAGAATGTCTGTAAACTTTCAGCTCAATAGGTAAAATAACTTTTAAGTGATTGAGAAACACACACACACACACACACACACACACACACACACACACACACACACACACACACACACACACACACACACACACACACACACACACACACACACACATACACACACACACACACACACACACACACACACACACACACACACACACACACACACACACACATACACACACACACTCTCTTTCTCTCTCATGGACTTTACCTTTAACTGCTTTTCCCTCGACGAGCACCTTTTTACTTTTCACCTCTCTTTCTTTGACCACAACTTGTCCCTAAGAATGTAATGGTTTATCCCTTGACTACGAATCCTGGTTCGAGACCTGTATCTCAAGGAATAAACCTCTCAGGGGAACCAACCCCTGAATTTGTTGTAAACACCAATTAGCCTTCTATAAGCCTTTTTAAGCTCCTTTCGGGGTAGTCGAATCTTTGAGAGACACTTGTGACTTAAAGACTATAAATGGATAGACCTACCTAATGAACTTATTTTATTTTAAATGAAAACACAGCTAATTGGAAAATATACATTTTTTATTGTCTATTTGAATTTAGAATTACTTATTATTTTATTTATTTTGATTAACAGGATTTAGCTTTTTAAATTATACCCAACCTTACATTTGTATGAACACGACTATCTGGTTTCATGTTAATAGTACAGAATATGTCCACTTATTATGTTTACATCTTTATTATTATTTTTATGAACACACACTTACACACACACACACACACACACACACACACACACACACACACACACACACACACACACACACACACACACACATATATATATATATATATATATATATATATATATACACATGCTATATCCTTTTCTAATATTATTATCACAATCCAAAATTGCTTAATATGTCTACTATCATCTATATAAATTCAATTGTTATAATTAATTTTGCACATTTCCTTTGTTTATCCAAGTTAAATTTTACATATTTTGGAGTCTTGTTCACATTCAAACATTTTAAGGTTAATTTCTAGTTACTCTAGGCAATGCCTTTTAATAAAAACTCTTTTTAATTCAATATCAGACTCTGGTTAACAATTACCTATTTATATGTTAACCTAGTTAGTTATAATATTCTATGCATTTAATAAAACTTCCTTCTGAAACTTATATACTAAGTCAATAACGGATTTCCATCCGTTATTCAAGAATAAAACCACATTCGATATAATCATTTAAACTCAATTATTTCCACTTCAAGCAAACGGTTGAATGGAAAATCAATTTAGAATATTTATTACTTAATTTAGGCAACCTAAGAGAGTTTTCATTCCCTTATGTTATTCAATTTTTAGTTAGTTTTGATTTTAAATTAATATATTTTGAAATAAAGGTTTATATAAAAGAAAATTAAATTGTTTATATGACCTTGTACTACAAACAGTTAAGTATCTTCTATAATTTTTTGTTGTCTTTGGGCCTCGTCACAGCTTCCATTGAATTTGGTTGTAGGCTTCACTGCCTGGCGACGGTGAATTTGGTAAGTTCAGCGTTTTTGGCATTTTCCTGGTCGAGATGTTGTTAGAAATATATATGAGCCTCTGCTCCTATATTTATACACGCCCCTGGTCATATCGTAGCACTTTACACTGACTTTTTACCACATAGGCCTATTTGATCTTTAACTGTTCTCAGTGTATTAACACTGTAGCGTCACTTATCCCAGCCGCGTCTCCTCCAACTTAAAACTTCATACGTCACGATGTCCATCTTACATTTTTAACCCATGAGAAAGCCGTTTCTATGGTAATTGACTTTGTTAATTCGTAATTTTGAACTGTAATTAGTTTCAACTTTTGTGAAAGGCTTTTCTTTACTCCAATGTGTTATTTCCATTTTTAACTTTCATTTAATAATTTGTTTGTCCTTATCTCTACCAAATTAATTAATTTGCTGTTTCTTTTTCATAACTCAAACTTCGACGGTAGCGCTGTTGCTACAGTGTGGCAAGATCCTATAAACAATCTCACTACACGGTTTTTACCCGAACCAAACATAACTTCATTTTTGCATAACCTCATTTCTAGGCTATTATGTTTTAAATTACAATTTTTACCTTTACAGCAATACAACTTTCGCTAGATAGGCCTAATTTACTTTCCTTACATGTTTTATACATGTACTCACTATCCCTGATTACATTTGGTTAAAATTAATTTAATATTAGGCCTTCATTCCTAGTTTCTTAAAATTAAAAATTACCGTCATATTTGTATTACTTATTTAGTCTAGTTACTTTTAAGTTATAATTTTTCTTAACACAATTTACTGATTAAAATTTATTCTTTTTAGGTCTAAAGTTATTTTGTCTCTTTTTTCTAAATCTATTATTTACTAGCCTGTAGTTTATTTAGTCCAAATTTAATTAATATTAGGCGCTTTTAATTAGTTCCACAAACTCCACTTTTACTATTCCATTTAAATCGGTCGATTAGCCGTTAGCCTAATTAACGATATGTTGGTTTATAATCTATTCTAACATTCCCAGTTTGTCTATTTAGTTCTAATTACTTCAGTTTACATTGATTTTCCTTATATTTAACCTTTTTATTATACTACTTTGATATAATTGGAATATTAGTGGATTGATCTATTTAACTATTCTAGGCTTAGTTTCATTATTCTGTACTAATACCACATTTATTGGATCGGTCATTCTACACACACACAGATTTTTATATATCGGTATAAAAGCTTATATATATCAATATTAAGCTATAACTATTATAAACTATAATAAGAATAACATAATATTCTTACAGAATAATTTCTACAAAAGCTATAATACATCGTTTAAAAATACGAAAACTAAAAGAAATACCGATTTGTAATTAATATTTTAAAGAAAGTACAAAGTACTAACAAAAGACCACGCTTATGAGGTATTAATTATTGATAGTAAAAGGTATATAAATCACACAATTTATTAGAAATAACTTTAGGCAAATCATTCAGCAAAACCTGGTACGTCAGCATACAGAAATAAGCAGAAATATTAAACTTTTTACACTATGAAATAACATCACGAGTTCAACTTGATTTTTCTGCATCAATATACACTTTAAAATACTATGGTATTCAGTGACAGAAATATCGCTTAAACCGAGGATTTTGTAACATTTTGCAAAATGAAACAAGTGTAGTCCTTTGAGACAATGCATGCTTTTACTGAATATGGGATATTTCTTCGTCTCTCACGCGTGGAAAACAATTTCTTCAGTTCGCGTTTTGTCTATAAAGCGCGATATCCTTTTCAATGTTCGATTTGTATTTCTTGTGGGTTTAGAACAATCTTTAAGATATAGAACATTACCTTATGGGAACTGTAGTGAATAATAATTCTAATCATTGGAAGGAAATTTTTTCAGTGTATTAATCCACGTAACATTTTGTCTTAGCAGTCAATGTTTCTTTCTTAACGTACTTTAGAATAATATATTTAACAATAATTTATCTTGCATTTTTTGAGTTGTATATCTTGAGGGGTTTCTTTAAATTTGGTACCAGTTAACGTTTGGTTACAGTTGAAAAAAACCCTACTAACTGGTATTTTTCAGTAGACTAGAATAATGCATTGTTCAATGCTGTGAGGTCACTGACAATGTAATGATCTAGTACGAAACGTATTGGTTTTTTGCCAAGTGATATCAATAGTAGTAATAATATATCTATTGATATTTTTGCTAAAATTAAACATATATTTATTTTATTTATTAAGACGTTCCGTTTTTGTGTAAATTACTTAAATTGTTTGTAATCTTACGTGTAATTGATACCCTTGTAATAATTAACACTTTAAAATTGTTCACATGAAATCACTTTAATAGTTAAATTGAATTTTCCAAATCATTCGATAATTTATTTTGAGGTTGTGAAAAGATATATGGCATTGTCCTTGAAAACAATTAGTCGAAAAACATAATCGAAAATATAATAAATCCGGAAAAAATCACCCAAAGTACTATTAGTCGAAAAATAAGAACTTGAAAAGTAAATTAGTGTAAAGACTAATAATGGGTGCTTTTATCCCCTTTATAAAAATAAATCTATGTACAATGTAATATATATTGTGGAGTATTGTATTACATGTTATGTACGCATTGGCCTTGAACATAAATTTTATCTTCTTACAAATTATTTTTATCGTGAATTGTTAAATTTAGTAAATTTTGTCTATAAAGGGCGATATACTTTTCAATTTTCGATTTGTAATTCTTGTATGTGTAGAACAATTTTTAAGATATAGAACATTGTTTTATGGAAACTGTAGTGATTAATAATTCTATACATTTGGGAAAAATCTTTTCAGTGCATTAAGCCACGTAACTTAGCGGTCAATGTTTCTTTCTTAACGTATTTTCGAATAATATAAAAAGCAATTCTTTATCTTGCAGTTTCTGAATTGTTCATCTGGAGGTTTTTTAATGACTACTTTTGCTATCACTTAGCAAAAAAAACCACTAATTATTGATATTTTTTAGCAGACGCATTTTGCAATAGAAGAGTTCATTGTTGCTGTGAATCACAGACAAGATAATGCTGTGAGTTAGCATTGAAAAATGGACTGATCAAGTTCGAAACCCTTCCGCTGAAAAATATCAGTAGAGTGCTTCTTTTAAAAAGTGTTAACAAAAGTTGTAATAATGTTTCTATTGATGTTATTGCTAAATTTAAACTAATATTTTATTTCCTAAAACGTTCCATTGTTGTGTAGTTACTTAATCTGTTTGTAATATTACTTGTAATTGATAAACTTCTAATCAATAACAGAAAAGTTGTTCACATGAAATCACTTTAATAGTTGAATTTAATTTTCCAAATACTGTGATAGTTTATTCTGAGGTTATAAAAATATACATGGAATTGTCGTCGAAAACAATTGGTCGAAAAACATAATCGAAAATATAATACATCGGAAAAAATCATCCAAATGTAGTATTAGTCGAAAAATAAGAACTTGAAAGGTAAATTAGCGTAAAGACAAATAATGGGGGCTTTTATCCCCTTTTTAAAAATAAATCTAATATTTATTGTTAAGTATTGCATTAGATGTTGTGTACACATTAGTCTTGAACATAAATTTTATCTTCTTACAATTTACTTTTAACGTGAACTGTTAAATTTAGTAAATTTTGTTTATAAAGTGCGATATACTTTTCAGTTTGTACTTCTTGTGGGTTTAGAACAATTTTTAAGATATAGAACATTGCTTTATGGAAACTGTAGTAAATAATAATTCTATACACTGGGAAAAAAATCTTTTCAGTGTATTAAGCCACGTAACATTTCGTCTTAGTTGTCAATCTTTCTTTTTTAACGTATTTTCGAATAATACAATTAACAATAACTTACCTTGCAGTATTTGTGTTCTACGTCTTAAGTTTTTTTAGTGACTACTTTTGGTATCACTTAGCAAAAAAAAAAAAAAAAAAAAAAAAAAAAAAAAATAACACTACTTACTGATATTTTCAACAGACGCGTTTTGGAATAGAACAGTTCATTGTTGCTGTGAGTCACGGACAAGATAATGCTGTGAGTTAGCATTGAAAAATGGACTGATCTAGTTCTATTCCGCTGAAAAATATCGGTAAAGAGTGGCTCTTTTACCAAGTGATACCAAAAGTTGTAATAATTTTAGTATTGATATTTTTGGTAAATTTAAACTAATATTTTAGTTCATCAAAAGTTCCAGTGTTGTGTAATTAATTAGTCTGTTTGTGATAGTACGTGTAATTGATAAACTTGTAATCAATAACACTTCAAAATTGTTCACATGAAATCACTTTAATATTTTAATAGTTAAATTTAATTTTTCAAATACTTATGAAAAGATATACGAAAATATCGCGGAAAATAATTGGTCAAAAATAAAATACTTCGCAAAAAAAAATCATCGAAAAGTACTATTATTCGAAAAATAAGATCTTGAAAAGTAAAGACAAATAAAGGGGGCTTTTATCCCCCTTTTAAAAATAAACCAATGTAAAATAGCCCAAGTCACCTAAATATATTGTCAAGTATTGCAATTTATGTTATGTACACATTGGTCTTTTTTTATCTTCTTACTAATTATTTATATCGTGAATTATTAAAATTAGTAAATTAGGTTCCGACAAAATAGTTTTGCAAAAATAATTTTTTCGTGAATTTTCGGTTTCGATAAAATTTTGTGAACGTTTTTGACAACATTTTGTCAGTCTTCAAATATTAGGTAATTAGATGATCATTTAAATCATCTAAGGTGTTTGGCGTGTTAGTTAAAACCAATATTAGTTGCGTTAAAAAATTAAGTAAAGCTATATTATTAAATCTGAATAAAACTATAAACTAAAATATTCCACTAATAAGAGTATTCGATTTACAATAATATAGTTTTCATTTACTTATAATAATGTTTATAATAATTTACTGAACATCTCTGTACTTAATTGCTATTGATAAATTTGTAAATTGGAAGATATTATTTTTCTACGTGTAATTTGTGATTTCTACAAATATTTCTCAGGGGTCTTCTTCTGACAAACGGAAGAGTAACACAATTAAAAGTAAACGATGGAGCTGCACTATCCCAAACACACACACACACACACACACACACACACACACACACACAAACACACACACACACACACACACACACACACACACACACACACACACACACACACACACATACACACACACTTTCACACTCCTTCCTTTTTCTTTCTACTTTTTGACTGATTGAAAAACCAAATTGGAATTGAAAAATCAGAACAAATTCCATACTTGGTGTAAAATAATAACTGTTCGGTAAGTGTTCAAAGTCCACTCCCGGCTATCCGTTTTCAATCCTAAGTAGCCAATAAGAGAAGGGTTTGTTCAAGTGATGAGTGCATGGACTTACAGCCCGCCAGTTTCACACACAGGCGTCACCACTCAGTTGCTTTTTTTTGTCTCAGCTTATTGTTACTGATTTGAAGTACAAAGTAGCTTGGAATCAGCCTGACACATGGGGTTAAACACTGAAATGTGGCTGAAATGCGCCCTTAAAAAGACACCTTGTTTCTGATTCTACAAAACTACCAAAGGCCTACTTCGACACAGCTTAGCAGTTGCACCATTTTCCCAACCTCTTTTCTTTCACTTCTTCTAAAGGTATTTATATACATTTTTCGTTTGTGTCTTTATTTTTCAGGGGTTTTAATGTGACTAAGGAAAGAGTCGAGTATCTTTATTAAATTTTAGACGTAGTTCTTCTTAATACCATAGAGATCCTCTGGAAGTCGTTAGATCATGAGTTTACAAAAAAAAGAAAGTTAAGGTAAACTACTCTCGTTTAACTACTGTGCAAGAAAACCACAGTGTCACTAAATGAATTTTAAGTGATATTTTTTGTTTAATTAATTTGCAATTAAAATACCCTTTAACAAAAAGATTATTATTTTTCTACCAATAATAAGAACTATGTTTTAAAATAATAACACAAAGTTCGCTTATATGCCATAAGACTATAAAAATTTTGACTATTGTGAACTGTCTGTCAAAGGTTCTGTAAAGATGGAGATATAAATGCTTTTCACTAGTTTGTCAATTTATTGTAGTTTTTTATAATAATAAATTAAATATTTTCATTGCAACGTACAGTGCGTGAGGTTTAACCATGTTTCTGACCTTGAGATCGCTAGGCTGGACTGGGCAGTAGTGGGGGGTCAAAACCCAACACTACAGAAAACATCAGTGTAGTATTTAAAGTGTAAACAGCTTAAATTAACTAAATGATAATACTGTAATAGTTTTATGTAGACATGATCTTTAAATGCGTTGCTCTACTTCTGCAAAGAAAAATACGCGATTACGAAAGAGACGATATATGTATTGTATGATGTCTTAAGTTGGGCTAGTAGTCAAATGCTAGAGCAGAACGACGGACACCTTTAAGCCTCACGCACGGTATAACTATGTTTTTTGTTGTAATTTTTGAAATTTCTAAAATTCAACAAATACGTAATCTTTGCATAAATTTTGTAAATTAAATAGGAATTAAAAATAAAATCTGGTAGTATTGAACAATGGAAGTGTAAAGACAAAAAGAATAAAATAGATAAAATTGAACAGAATCAAAACATTTGTATTTTGTAGGACTTTTGTCCGTTATGGTTTATAAAATAAATGAGTTGTTAAATTCACTCCTTGTAGTTTATTGTTAATTTATAAACAGTTTTATCATCAATGTCTTTACCTGTTTCTATTAAACTTTTAAAAATCAATTTTGTAATTTTTATCTTGTAAAATCGAATTGTAATTGAAAAGAAATGTAATTGCTACAGCAAAATATGCTCCGGTGTGCGGACGATGTATGTAAACACGAATTATTACTGTAGTTAAACCTAATAATGAGTGAATAATCCCAGATATGTTGTCCTAAATAATTTGTAATCATGTCGCCATTGTACAGTAATACATCACTAACAAGCCTACCTCAGGCTATATTTCCCCTCTTTAGCCTCTTTGAATCTAAAATTAGTTGAAACGTTGTAGTTGATTCTATAAACCTTTGTGTTTTTGCAAATTTAGTTTATAAAAATGTTTGTACTTCACACACATCCATGCCTACTGTATAATTGGATTTATTGGTATTATTTCAAAGTGGTTTTAAATAAACACAATTGCAAATGTTTATCTGATTAATCTTTTTCAGAATATAAGTGTCCATTAAAAATGTTTTTATTTCAAACTAATGCTTTAATAAATGGCATTCGTTAACTTATCTTTTTTTAAATCATTCTATTTTATAGATATGTTAACACTCCAAGGTATTAGCTCAGGAGGCTTAAGAAATTCTTTTAAAAATGTCATTTTCTCAAGAAAGGTGTTTTTTTAAAACTCAAATCATTCATAACTTCAACTTGTTTTGACAACCCTTATATATTCAGTGTTTTACGTTAGAGTTTTAGAGTTTCAAAAATTAAAATTTTCAGCATAAGATTTAATCTTATAATAAATTGTGTGAGTTACTTTTTAAGGTTTATTTTATAAAGGATATATAAAAGGATTTAAAGTTAATAGCCATAAATTTATAAAATCAAAATGAAATTATTTGAAAGAGGTTTATTATTTAGATTATGATTGGTCAAGTTAAAAACTTGAAGCTGTTATTGACTTTAAACTTTGTCTTTAAAGCATATATGTCTATAAAGAAAAAAGATGGTCGCCAAGTTCATAAGTGAAAATCATTGCTGGAGTCTAACACGAGAACGTATAAATAATCTGTAATGGTCTATTTAGAGAAAATAATAAATTTAAAGTGAAATAAAATAGATAGACTATTATGTAATGAAGTAATTTTGAAAATGGGAAAAATATTTTTTTAAACCATTGAAAGAAATAAGTAAGATTAGAAAGAGGGGGATGTAACATAGACGAGGATTATCCCTACAACAAACTATTAGAGCTGGAATCTACAAAAAATGGTAACGTTTAAGATATTAATGGATGATTTGAAGAGTTCTAGATAGAGTTCAAATTAAACTTTAATCCGTAATTTACTTTTAATTGGAAAAGGTTTTTAGTAGCTATTTTATTTTTTCTCCCTAACTCTCTCTCTCTCTCTCTCTCTCTCTCTCTATATATATATATATATATATATGTATATATATATATATATATATATATATATATATATATATATATATATATATTAAAACAACATAGGTTATTCAAATACAAGAATATTATTTATTTATATTCAAAGCATTTCTTTGGTAAACAGGGCCTAAAACATCTGTCTGTGAACAAATGTTTTAGACATATATATTGCATTATTGTATTTTTCATTCCTGATGATGTTGGTACTGTTTACCAACGAAAGGCTTTGAATATAAATAAATAATATTCTTGTATTTGAATAACCTATGTTGTTTTTAATTATTAAACAAGAAAACATATTATATATATATATATATATATATATATATATATATATTTATTTATTTATTTATAGTATAGCATATAGTATAATATAGAATTAATAAGTATAATATATGTTTATTTCGTCATTTTCTTAGTATTAACGTCCTTCTATTATCTAGGTTTGACGGATTTGAAAAAAAGGTTTGATTAAAAAAAAGTTCACAAAGTACTATTTTAATTGTAGTTATGTTTTTCTGTTTTCAACTTGAACCATCCTTCCTTGCTTACGTTTAGTACATTAATCTATAATAACTATATCTTCTTTATTATCACTTTTAAATTTTATTTTTAACATTTTTGAACTAACAGTAATGCTGGCAGGTTTCTGTGTTTTTAATCCTTTGGTCTGCATCATCTTCTTGTAGCCTTTTATTCATTTTTATTACATTTGTCCGATTGTTACCCTTTTGTCTACTACATTGTAACATAAATTATATTGTGTGACTCTTATGTATTCAATATATTTTGTAGGGATATATCTCCTTTTACTTAACTTTTTGGTTTTAGATTACACTATATCGTATAGGCGATGATTACCATATTTGGTTTATCGCCCGGAAAAAATTTAACTAACCCTTGAGTGCATATTTCAACTCTTGTGCTTTCGTTTACAATCAACTTCCGGAAATGCGTATCATATATTGGTATTGTTGTTTCATTAAATATTTCGCTGTTAGTATTAATCACTGTAATTGTTTTTATTGCACAAATGAAACCATATTAAATACGGTCCATACCGATTACATTGCTGTAGGTATTACTAAATACTATTGCGTCCATACAATGTACGACCATATGTTAAAGTTTCGACGATGATGTCGCCTTCATTAGTGCTTGGCTACTTCTCATCACTGATGAACCCAAGCACTAATGAGGGCGATATCTAGTAGAGAATAATCTGTTTATTTTAAAAAATCGTATAGTGAGATTTGGAGTTAACTGTTTTAATGTTCACCGTTGTGAATTGTTCTCACTAACTAAGCTCTAATTAACTTAATTTTACTAGGAATATTTGCTGAACATAAGATTATTAGATCAGATATAGTAAATACTAAGAAAGTAAACATATAAAAGTCACAAACAACAATTGGAGATCCTCTAGAAATTTAAAATTCTTTACAATACTTTTCGTAAACAAATGGGTTGCTAGCATGCGTGTATTTTCAAATAATTTTGTTACTGAACAATATACATCGTATATTAATATACAAGTGATCCCTTGGGACTACGGTGGAGTAAATCTGAAATTATTGTGATCAGAAATAAATAGCCAAAGAATCTTAAAGCAATTTATAAACTTTATTTTTTAATGCCATTAAATCTAACCTTATAAATTAACCTAATTATTAAATACAGTGGTAAAAATAAATATATTAAAGAAGTTGAATAAATGATAAAACTTTTGCATATCGAGTAAAGTTTATTTAATTAGTCGTTTCGGCATTAGTTTGTTGCCCTTTTCAAGCCCTACATTTAGATTTCAAATGTTTAATGTGAGGAGGCAGAACATCTAACCCCATACAACTTACCAAAAAGGGAAGAGTGTTAGGTTAGGTCTGGTTAGTTTAGGTTAGGTTAGGCTAGGTTAGGCTACGTTAGGTAGGTTAGGCTAGGTTAACTCTACATCCTTAGAGCTATAGCTCAAAGATCGTTTATTTAAAGTGTAGGAGGTTTGATTTTCTTCCTCCTCACATTAATCATTTGAACTCTAATTGTAAGAACTTGGAGAAGGCAACTAAACTGCCGAAACGTTGCACTACTGAACTCTAGATATTCAACAGTTTTATGATTTATTTAATATTTATGGCGAGTACTTAAAACAACATGGATACTAAATAAGTTATTTTATTAGAGAATATTTCATATTAGTAAGTTATCTTACTTCCATAATAAGTGGTAATTAATGTTTCATTTACAATGAGCAATTTAACTTACTATTACGTGAAAACCTTGTATGAAAGCATATAATGTAGTAAAATAAACAATATATTTAAATAAACAAAGAATTGATCTTGATGTGATTTAATCATAACCTCTAAACAAAGATCAGCTGTTCTGATGTTTTTGTTTTAGAAATCGGATAATTCCATTACATTCTCTCGCTGTAGAAGGAAAATGGTTACGCATTATTATTAGGATTATTAAGAGATGACGTCACGTATTAACGTTACGTCCTTATGTAAAGAATTTATTTATGGTGTGCCACACAGTGTTATACTTCAAAAAGTCAAAGTGCTTAAGCACACTTCCTGAAATTGTCAAACAAACCATAAAGTAAAATTCCCTGAAAGATTGTGGAAATTGTTGCATAACAGTATTTAGAGTGCGTCACAGTGTAGCAAAAATCTATTTAAACTTTTATTTATACAGTAAAGGTTGAAAGAACTTTTGAACTTTTATAAAGTTAAACTTTGAACATGTTAAAGATGATGTATTATCAAAATTTAGGTTAAATATTTTCCTAACCTAATCGTTTTTAAACTGACTATAAGATAAATCCTTCCACAAAATAAAAACAGTTTCAAAGTGAAAATAACAAAGACGATTTACGGTGATTTCCTAAATTACATTTCAATGAAGTTTCACTATAAAACGCAATTATAAAACATTCAATTAAATCTTTTTTAAAGTGTTTATTTCAATAAGGCTGTGGAAATTCTTTAGCTGGAACATTTTCAATAGTAGATATACACTTACAGATTTAAGATAACATTCAACAACTGTTTAAAAATAAGGATATATTTTACGCGCAAATTCTCTGTTGTGTAGTGTATCACAAAGGATAAAAGAACCCAACATCTAGAGATAAAATATTACACACGTATAAAGCTATATGAATATGTTACAGATTTATGATATCTGCGGGGTTTTTATTTAGCGCAATATATCGATTCAACGATAGAAGAGGAGGGGTGCTGACTGAATTTACTGCTTAGCGGCTTTTTATCTACTCTGTTACTGACAGTTATTGAGATGTACTTGTATCTGTTACTTATACTCGTTATGCATATAATGATATGTTTATCATGAAGGTACCAAAACGATGAATAGAACAAGGCACTCAATCCTCATCACCCCCCCCCCATTTCAGTGTTATTATTCTGAATCCAACTGTTAACTGTTAATTGCTGGAGCTTGTTTTTGATCAAGTCAAAACAGTTTATTATTACAGCAAATTTTAATTCAAATGTTACTTGGATTTAACATAAGAACAGATAAAAATTGTAGTCTTTAGTACGAAGGCTAAATAAATTAAAGCGGTTATAAAATCATAAGATGAACAACTCATATAGTTTGAAAATAAACATAATAAAAATAAAGCCATAAATTATGTAATTTTAAAAATAGATCTAAAATAATAACATAATTTAGGTAACGAAGTTTGCGTGATAGTTTATTTAATTAATTAACACTAAAACAAAAAGTGTTACTTTGTTTAATAAATGATCTTTATGAGTGAAACCGTAGAAAACACCATTTAAATATTTCAATGTGTTTAGAAACGTTTTGCATCAATTTTGTCAAAAGGGTGAGTTAGAAGAGTTGAAGCATTGTAATATTTAAAAATAACACTGAAAATGATGGGGATATTTAACTCATTACAAATGAACCGCTGGAACATTTTAAGGATGTGTAAGCTGAATATTTATACATTTGTCATTAAAGGTGATTTATAAGGGTTAAATTATTGCTGTGGGCTAAATTATATATATATATATATATATATATATATATATATATATATATGTGTGTGTGTGTGTGTGTGTGTGTGTGTGTGTGTGTGTGTGTGTAAGCCGAATATTGAGAGAAATACGTGGGAGCTTGGAAGGTCGTACAGAGCTGGGAGGAGGCTCAAACTAAAGCTATTGACGCGACGAAGCGGGGGAAAATATAAGATTTTCTCAATTTACAACATTTACAGGGTTTTCAGAAACTTAAAATTACCAAAAATCTCAATAGGAAATACATTGCAATGAAAAATCGCTGAGTATGACTTGTAAACAAACAAATATTCTAACAGTATAAAAGCAGGTTAGGTGTATACATTGTAATGAAAATGAGATGATTACGATTTTTAAGCAAACAATTATTCTAACAGTATGCAAGCAGGTTAGGTGTATACATTGCAATGAAAATGAGATGATTACGATTTGTAAGCAAACAAATATTCTATCAGTATAAAAGCAGGTTAGGTGTATACATAGCAATGAAAAACAGATGATTACGATTTGTAAGCAAACAAATATTCTAACAGTATAAAAGCAGGTTAGGTGTATACATAGCAATGAAAAACAGATGATTACGATTTGTAAGCAAACAAATATTCTAATAGTATAAAAGCAGGTTAGGTGTATACATAGCAATGAAAAACAGATGATTACGATTTGTAAGCAAACAAATATTCTAACAGTATAAAAGCAGGTTAGGGGTATACACTGCAATAAAATGAGATGATTACGATTTGTAAGCAAATAAATATTCTAACAGTATAAAAGCAGGTTAGGTGTATACATAGCAATGAAAATCCGACGATTACGATTTGTAAACAAACAAATATTCTAACAGTATAAAAGCAGGTTAGGTGTATACATAGCAATGAAAAACAGATGCTTATGATTTGTCAACAAATAAAATAAACAGTATTAAAAATATAGTTTATAAGGAAATTTTTTTGAAAAATTAAATCATTGTCACGAAATTAATGAAAAACTTGAATTTAAATAAATTCATTTTGTATTAGAAAATAAAATAATTATACAAAAGTTTTAAATTTGTATCAATATGAATAGGGGCGTTTGCCTCTAAAAGCCCCTAGTATATATACACACACACACGCCTATATATATATATACATATCTGTGTGTGTGTGTGTGTGTGTGTGAAATATGTTTATCATACAAAGCCACTCGGGATATTCAAATACAATAGTTAATTTTTAATTTTATTATTTAAAACTTTCGGTTTTTAAAAAGTACCAACACCATCAGGAATGAATAATGCAATAATACAATCCAAGTTATACAACATACGTTAGATTAGAATCAGCATAATTGTTGCCATCTTTATTACAATATTATAAAATTTATTTTGTTTCCGTAACTTTATAGACATTGAATATAGTATCAAATTTGGATGGTAATTGTATTTGTTCATTTATCAACTTGTTAGTAATACTATATTTATATATTTCGAATGCTTCATGTATGTTCATTTTTAGTACTTTATTAACTGCTTTTATAAGTTTCTATATTTGGAAATTTGTGGTTATTATTATTAAAATGATTTATAAAAGTTCTTTGTATCTTTCTTTTAGTTTTTTTCTTGTTTTGTCCCATATATGTTTTATTACACCATCCTAGATCGTAATAAAGCTGTCAAAAAGTTATAATTAATATTTGTATTTGAATTATCCGCAGTAGTTTTGATATATATATATATATATATATATATATATATATATATATATATATATATGTGTGTGTGTGTGTGTGTGTGTGTGTGTGTGTGTGTGTGTATGTACATATATTCTTCGGCAGCAATCATACGATAATAAAAAACGATAAAAATATATTCCATTCATAGTTTTCGATTTAAAATATTAAGAATATTTTCAAAGCCAACCTTAATTTAAGGAATATATACGATCTTGTAGTGAAAGCTAAGAATTATTAGGTATAAAGTTGTAGGCTACATTAAATTTTATTTTACCAATACAAACTTCAACACGCTGTAAAATTGAATGAATGAAAATAATCGTCTTACACCGGGTTAAACATAACGTGAGCAAAATGGGACCACCTATTCCTCTGGGAATATGCCGCTTTTACTCAACTTGGAAAGGTTTTTGTTTGTCTCGTGTGGAAAACAAATTCTTCAGTTTGCTTTCGCTTATTGAATCCTTTGCCACTGTTATTTTCTTTGGAAAGAAGTTCTTCTTTTAAAAATAAACGTTCAGTATATATATATAGATTAACTTTTTATACAACTTAATTATCAATAAACCTAAATTACTCTAAATCCATATTAAACTATGCAAATTTCCTAGTATCAACATTTCCTCTCATTAATTCCTCCTTTTAGTTCACACTCTAATTATATTTTAATTATTTAGTAAGACGTATCTAAACTAAAATTTATCTGTGTTGGTCAAGGAATTGACTTTAAACAATTTTTGTTTATACTAACTGTTTAGGATTTAATTTTATAAATATTCTAAAAAACATGGTCATAATTTTTTCTAAAACTTTCTACTTCAATGATAAAATTTATGTAATCGACCAACCAAGGAGAATAATTTTCATCTTCCTTTCCGAGTACCAGGGAAACGTTTTAACCAACCTCAGTGCAACAATACTAATGCCTTTCTATATCAATCCTTATGCACGGATAAGTAGGCGCAAAGACACTAAGGCACGGTTAGGTAGTTGATAACTTAAATACATGATATTCCTTAACTAACTATATACTGCATTAGTGAGTTTCCATCCATTCCTAGATGCTGCTTGTTCTCGTGCATTCGAATCCATCGTTAGATAACTGTTTAAACCTCCTTACAACACATACGTGAGTGCACTCTCTCTCTCTCTCTCTGCCATACACTCTTTATCTCTATCTCTCTTTCACACACACACATACACACACACACACACACACACACACACACACACACACACACATACACACACACACACACCACACACACACACACAAACACACACACACACACACACACAGACACACACACACACACACACACACACATACACACACACACACACACATACACACACACACACACACACACACACACACACACACACACACACACACACACACACACACACACACACACACACACACACACACACACACACACACACACACACACACACACACACACACACATACAGACACACACTCGCACACGCCCTTAAAAGCTCATGCATAAATATTGCGTCTGTCAATCACACAAAAATAAAATCTCATTTATCTATTGAAATTCAAAGCTGGCCTAATAAATGTTACAAAAAAATATTATTTATATTAACTTGATGTTAGTATTTTTTGTTCCACTATGTCAACATATTAACTCGTTTTAATCTGAACTGTTACAGAATCAAGGTACTATTGAGTTCAAATGCTAACTTTTAAAACACAAAACAAGCTACAACTTTGTGTACTATTGAACAGAGGAAAAGATATTTTCAACTTTGTATTCTTTCTTGCTTTCAGAATCTATGTTGCAAACATTTTTATAGCACACTTCGAAACAAACTGAGAACAACTGATGTGACAACAAATTGAAGTTAAGAAAAGGGACAATATAGTATAACAGCTGATGCATAAAATGTTTGAAATAAACGTTGCTACAGAAGAATGAAGGCCTATGAATAAAAACTAAATTGGCATTTTTAAGTGGACCAAAACAGTACGTAGAGTCAGGTTTGTCGTGATGGCAATCTCAAAGACCTTGAAGATCAAAACCTGAAGTTAAAATGAAGTTATCACACAATAGCAAGAAAAATATAAAGTGGGGTTTGCCAAGTGATACCAAAAGTAGTAATTTAATATAAAAACCTCAAGATGAATAACACAAAAACTTTAAGCAAAAATAGAAATTTAATATAAAGGGCTATCACTAAATGACATTAATGCTATTGCATTTCGAGTAATTAAGTTTTCCCTTTTCCTATGGTAAAATCATTAACACATTGAATTTCTTTGATATTGGTTAAGTATATTCTGAAGAATTTCAAAGGCCGACAGAAGAAAATGGTTTCAATTTTAAAACTGTAATTAGAAGATGCTCTTTAAAAAAATAGAATAAAAGGAAAACTTTTCAACTGCTGAGCTTTATTACACTAATAAAAAAAATAACACAATTAAACCTGCAATTTATTATTTAGAGAAAACAGTGGCTTAAACTTTTGCAGGAGTTTTAATTTAGCGTAACATATTGATTCAGCGATGGGTGGGAAGCAGGAGGTGGTTAGCTGGCTATTTTGTTGAATTAGACACGTATATGATTGTTTACGTTATAATTCGTACTGTCATAGGTAAACTGTGGACATTTTGGATTTAGTAATACTTACTTGAGATAAATTACTTTTTAAATTATTTCCAATAAATAAATAATCATTTAAATACTTTTAAATAAATAGGTCATTAGAAAAATCACTGAATTATGTAGAAGTGTCCAACGTACAAGCGCGCGTGCACGCACGCACACATACACACACACACACACAAATACACACACACACACACACGCGCGCGCGCAAATACACACATACACACACGCGCATACGCACGCATGCACATACATACACACACACAACGTACATACAATTTATTAAACAATTAAAAGTTTAAAAAAGTTATTAGAAAAATATAAAATTACATAATCCGGATAAACAATGTTTCAGATTTCTAGATGTCTGTCAGTTTATTTTTAACAACAATGGAAAAATGTGAGAACATTTTAAATATGATAAATAAAAACCATGGAAACGTCTAAATTTAATTTTTAATAAAAAAAGGGAAAATAAACTATTCAGACCTTACCATTAGTATGCTCATCTATAAAGTAAAGTACACAGTATAAAGAAAACCAATAAAAATAAATAGAACTTGATTAATATAATGTTCTTACAAGTTATATATAATATACTTATAGTTCAATCTAATATTAAAAAAAGAGGTGACGTATTCCAATTAGTAAAAGAAAAATAAATAAATTAGAAACAATAAACAATTGAGACAAAAATTATTACATTGCAAATTAATACACCCAGCACAAACAAAAAAACACTATACTTACATACACTGTATTTTCAATCATCCATCACAAAATTGTTAAAAAAACAATCGTAATAATGGCCTTTGAAACTGACAAAACAATCACCAATAAGATAAATGAAAACAGGAATAATAATTCACAACAGTATGCAATTTATAAAATGGTAATTATTGATGCATAACATTTTACATAGACCAATCAAAATTAATGAAAGAGGACACCTACAGGGAACATCTCAACTCTTACATAAAACCCGTCCCGAACAATCTAACTACGAGCCCAATAAATCAACATTACAACTTACCAGGAAATAGTAACCTGAGCTCTTTAAAGAAACAGAATTAGGGATTAAAATAAACATATTTATGGGAAATGTGAAAATACATACACATATTTGAATATTAAATATTAAAAACATAATAATATTGAATAAAAGATACCTTTATTGGAAAGAATAGACCCCGCTTCAGATTGGCCTTTGTTTTGGAAATATTCGTACGGTAAGCACTATACTAGGTATCCAGATGGTGCAGCTTTTTAAAGAATTTATCATGTAACTAACAAGAGGAGATTCGACTAGTATGTAAAGTTGCTTGTTGTAATCATCTTGAATTCACTGATTATAGTATAATTAATTAACACATAACTAATTGAATACTAAAGACCTTACTTGCTGACGCGTTTCGAAAGAATCGTTCCTTTTACGAAGCAAAGCCTCTACTTATGAGTAAAGTAGAATACTTACTTTGTGAGTAGAGGCTTTGCTTCGTAAAAGGGACGATTGTTTGAAACTCATCAGCAAGTAACGTCTTTAGTATTCACTTAGTTTAGTATTATTTAATTATATTTATTCACTTAAACAATAGTTTATGACTATCCGAACTTTAAATTTTGTAAATTTGTTAAAACTTACTGAGACAGACCGTTTTCGATCGGTATGTGCCGATCTTCATCAGTATCTTCTGCTTGGAGATGTTGGGTCAAGCGGTGAGAGTTTTAAAGGTAGATCTTCGATAGTATCAAAGAGTATATGTGATTTGTATTGTGTTTGTTCGTTTAATATGTTTGTACTTTGTGTTTTTGTGTGTCTGTAAATTTCATACTGTTCTATGTTGTGTCATCTGTTGTGTGTTGAGATGTGGTCCTTTTTTGTTGATGTGTAGGATTTCTAGGTTATGGTAAATGTCTGTGTATTTGTGTCCTGTTTCTTTATGTGATTGTAAAATGTTGAGTCGATTAATTTAAATTCACCGAACGTAATGGACTATAAAATTCATTAATTATAATATTATTTAAAGTTTATTCCTAATACCACCAGACGGCTCCACCGTACTCAATGCTCAAGAATTGCTCTTATTCATTCGTTCACTAGTCCCGTTTCGTCTATTGTCATACTGTCTTTCCTTTAAAGACGTTCAACTGTTTTTATTTCAAAAAAAAAAAAAAAATAAGAATTAATTCATCCATGGAACAATGTCGTCAACAACAATGTATTCCCTTAGTTACGTGTCGCATATTGCAAGGTTCTGCTTCCAGGTGTATTTATTCATCCATGGAACAATGTCGTCAACAACAATGTATTCCCTTAGTTACTTGTCGCATACTGCAAGGTTCTGCTTCAAGGTGTATTTATTTATTCATGAAACAATGTTGTCAACAACAATGTATTCCCTTAGTTACGTGTCGCATACTGCAAGGTTCTGCTTCCAGGTGTATTTACTCATTCATGGAACAATGTCGTCAACAACAATGTATTCCCTTAGTTACGTGTCGCATACTGCAAGGTTCGGCTTCCAGGTGTATATACTCATTCATGGAACAATGTCGTCAACAACAATGTATTCCCTTAGTTACTTGTCGCATACTGCAAGGTTCTGCTTCCAGGTGTATTTATTCATTCATGGAACAATGTCGTCAACAACAATGTATTCCCTTAGTTACGTGTCGCATACTGCAAGGTTCTGCTTCCAGGTGTATTTATTCATCCATGGAACAATGTCGTCAACAACAATGTATTCCCTTAGTTACTTGTCGCATACTGCAAGGTTCTGCTTCCAGGTGTATTTATTTATTCATGAAACAATGTTGTCAACAACAATGTATTCCCTTAGTTACGTGTCGCATACTGCAAGGTTCTGCTTCCAGGTGTATTTACTCATTCATGGAACAATGTCGTCAACAACAATGTATTCCCTTAGTTACTTGTCGCATACTGCAAGGTTCTGCTTCCAGATGTATTTATTCATTCATGGAACAATGTCGTCAACAACAATGTATTCCCTTAGTTACTTGTGGCATACTGCATGGTTCTGCTTCCAGGTGGTGTATTTATTCATTCATGGAGCAATGTCGTCAACAACAATGTATTCCCTTAGTTACTTGTCGCATACTGCAAGGTTCTGCTTCCAGGTGTATTTATTCATTCATGGAACAATGTCGTCAACAACAATGTATTCCCTTAGTTACTTGTCGCATAATGCAAGGTTCTGCTTCCAGATGTATTTATTCATTCAAGGAACAATGTCGTCAACAAAAATGTATTCCCTTAGTTACTTGTCGCATACTGCAAGGTTCTGCTTCCAGGTGTATTTATTCATTCATGGAACAATGTTGTCAACAACATTGTATTCCCTTAGTTACTTGTCGCATACTGCATGGTTCTGCTTCCAGGTGTATTTATTCATTCATGGAACAATGTCGTCAACAACAATGTATTCCCTTAGTTACGTGTCGCATACTGCAAGGTTCTGCTTCCAGGTGTATTTACTCATTCATGGAACAATGTCGTCAACAACAATGTATTCCCTTAGTTACGTGTCGCATACTGCAAGGTTCTGCTTCCAGGTGTATTTATTCATTCATGGAACAATGTCGTCAACAACAATGTATTCCCTTAGTTACTTGTCGCATACTGCAAGGTTCTGCTTCCAGGTGTATTTATTCATTCATGGAACAATGTCGTCAACAACAATGTATTCCCTTAGTTACTTGTCGCATACTGCAAGGTTCTGCTTCCAGGTGTATTTATTCATTCATGGAACAATGTCGTCAACAACAATGTATTCCCTTAGTTACTTGTCGCATATTGCAAGGTTCTGCTTCCAGGTGTATTTATTCATTCATGGAACAATGTCGTCAACAACAATGTATTCCCTTAGTTACTTGTCGCATACTGCAAGGTTCTGCTTCCAGGTGTATTTATTCATTCATGGAACAATGTCGTCAACAACATTGTATTCCTTTAGTTACTTGTCGCATACTGCATGGTTCCGCTTCCAGGTGTATTTATTCATTCATGGAACAATGTCGTCAACAACAATGTATTCCCTTAGTTACGTGTCGCATACTGCAAGGTTCTGCTTCCAGGTGTATTTATTCATTCATGGAACAATGTCGTCAACTACATTGTATTCCCTTAGTTACGTGTCGCATACTGCAAGGTTCTGCTTCCAGGTGTATTTACTCATTCATGGAACAATGTCGTCAACAACAATGTATTCCCTTAGTTACTTGTCGCATACTGCATGGTTCTGCTACCAGGTGTATTTATTCATTCATGGAACAATGTCGTCAACAACAATGTATTCCCTTAGTTACGTGTCGCATACTGCAAGGTGCTGCTTCCAGGTGTATTTATTCATTCAAGGAACATTGTTGTCAACAACAATGTATTCCCTTAGTTACTTGTCGCATACTGCAAGGTTCTGCTTCCAGATGTATTTATTCATTCATGGAACAATGTCGTCAACAACAATGTATTCCCTTAGTTACTTGTTGCATACTGCATGGTTCTGCTTCCAGGTGTATTTATTCATTCATGGAACAATGTCGTCAACAACAATGTATTCCCTTAGTTACTTGTCGTATACAGCATGGTTCTGCTTCCAGGTGTATTTATTCATTCATGGAACAATGTCGTCAACAACAATGTATTCCCTTAGTTACGTGTCGCATACAGCATGGTTCTCCTTCCAGGTGTATTTATTCATTCATGGAACAATGTCGTCAACAACAATGTGAGGCTTATTTACATTGTTGAGCCCCTCTCAAATCATTGTCAAACAATGTATATTTTGCCCTTGAGTTAAATACCAAATGGAACTCTAATTGAGACATGTTTCAGCCTGACCATTAGGTATACACGAGCAAAGGCAACAGGAATGCTCAGATCATGTACAATATTTGTTTTCGTGTTTTAAGAATATTCAACTCCCAGCGCTTATCTCTGCCCAGTCTCTGTCTGATATCTAAATGTGTGAGTTGAAATAAACTTGCTCTTGTCTTCTTGAAAAATCCAGTTATCACGACTCGTTACATTTCTACTATAAATCAGTTTTAAATAATTGTTATTATAAGATATATACAAATACTTATTGTTAACGGAAACAATATTTATACCTAACCCGATTTATTTACAACAAGTTTTTAAATGTTCATAGCTGTATATGATAAACAATAAGTGTAACTCCATATAAACAGCATAGAAAAATATATTATATCATGTTATCGACCAAATAAATTTTTCACTTCGTTAAAATAAATTTTAAAATAACTTCTAAAACGTATAATCAAATTTAATTGTTCTCTTCGTATTGTTTAATTACGTCACCTTTATTATGCAATAAACTGCGGCTAAACATTCAAAATCCCATTAAATTCAAATTCAGTTAGAAGCAATAAATACAATAAGTGGTGCCTCATACCACTCAGTCGAATCAATACAGCTAGCGAATTTAAAACGCCGCAGAACTTACCGTCAAACAAGTACGGGTGAATGCTTGGGTGATTTAATGACAGCCAGACAGCGAATACATTTTATAATACTTTAGTTATGACCTAATCACTTTATATTTTGTAAACTCTTTGTCTCTGTTGACAAATCATTGTCTATAATATTACTAAATGATGAGTCAAAGAATAATAAGGAACCTTTTAGTTTTTGTAACGAAATATTGAATGATTTACCTGTAGATAAATAAATCAATAGATACATTATTAGTTTTTAACACTTTACCGTGGTTTAATTTCACAGATTTTGAAATTTCAAAAAGTATAAAATATGAATGTATATCAGTAGCCTATAAGAGTTAATTTTGCTTCATAAAAGTTTATCATTACGTAAATGGTTTTGCGAACAACATATTGTGGGTTACGTCAATATAGCTGTGTTACAATATAACTGTGCTATAATATAATTGTGCTACAAATAGTTGTGTTACAATATATCTGATCTACAATATAGCCCAGCTACATTATAGCTTTGCTACAATATAGTTGTGCTACAATATCGCAGTGCTACAGTATAGTTGTGCTAAAATAATCCACACACAAACTAGAACGCCATATGGATAGAAATATTAGAAAATACATAAAACTAGACAACACAAATATAAAAAAAACAATAGATCTAGTAAATAAAATAAAGAACATTGAAATCCCTCACAACACAACCCTAGCATCGTTTGACTTCACAAACCTATATACCAATATCTCAGTCATAGAAACACTAAATATATTACGAGACAATCTAATACTTAATAACACTCCAGAAAATATCACAAAGAAATCATACACATTTTGAACACCATTACACAACAGAATTACTTCACTCACAATAAATATTACACACAGAAACAAGGCCTACCAATGGGTTCACCGATTTGAAATATTCCCACACCACATAGAACAGATTAAAATCTTAAATAACAACAAACACGAGGATAAGTTAATATACTGGCACAGATATGTAGATGACGTTAGATTACTATACCGAGGGAATATTAGACAATGCCAACAGCTCCAAATACCTACAAAATACACAAAAACATCCAGTTCACTGCAGAATTTGAAAGGAACAAAACATTGAATTTCTTAGGCATCACCATAACAAAATATCAAAACAAACATGATTTCAACATATACCGCAAGCCAACCATGACAGACACACTGATACACAACACATCGTACACCCAATACAACTCAAACACGCATTATTCAAACATTTACTACACAGACTAAACAAAATACCTATGTCTACAACTAACTACACAGAGGAACTAAACACAATCAAATATTTAGCTCACAAAAACTGATATGACAAATATTTAATAGACAAACTACACAGAAAAATACTTCGATTTATTCATAGCCTGCGATATTTAATTACTCCAGAGCGATACATTCATCTTCCTTACATGCACAAACAACCTCACAAATAAAATAGCACACCAAATAAAAAAAGCAGGTTACAATGTAGCTTACAGAACAACAAATAAAAGCCAAACGGCTATCAGACACAGGAATAATAACAGTACCAACACATACAATAAGCCAGGAATATACAAACTACAATGCAACAACTGCAATAAGTTCTATATTGGACAAACAGGCAGATATTTCACCGAACGATATAAGGAACACAAAAGCGCACTGCACACTGAATTCCCCTTCGCAAATCACCTCATGGACACTAAACACTCATGCAATAGTATGGAAAATAACATGAGCATCCTACACACATCCAACAAAGGCCATAAATTAAACACATCAGAAAATTATGAAATATACATACATAGCAACACAAATAAAATTGACATTCTAAATGAACAAACATGACACAGATCAGATATACTCTTCGATCACATCATTTCCAACTTTAAAAAAATTGGTAAAAGAAAGCACAACTGCACCAGTCCTAGCGGTAAATATATGAGGCTGAAGAAGTCGTAAGACGAAAACGTTTTTTCCAAGTGTAAGTTAACAATTTAACAACCTTTAGTTAACAAAAAGTCTGGTAGCAAGTAATAGCAAAAGTGTAATAGGAATATAATTGTGTTACAATATAGTTGGCCCACAATATAGCTGAGCTACTGTATAGCTTCGCTACAATATAGTTGTGCTACAATATAGTTGTGTTACAATTTAGTTGTGCTACAAATAGTTTTGCTACAATATATTTGTTCTACAATACAGCTTTGCTGTTCTACTATATAGCTGCACTACAGTATAGTGTTCTACAATATAGCTGTTCTACAATATAGCTGTGCTACAACATAGATGTGTTACAATATAGTTGTGCTACAAATAGTTGTGCTAAAATATATTTACTCTACAATATAGCTTTGCTTTAATATAGTTGTGCTACAATATATTTGTTATACAAAATAGTTTTGCTTTAATATAGTTGTGCTACAATATATTTGTTCTACAAAATAGCTTTGCCTTAATATAGCTGTGCTACAATATATTTGTTCTACAAAATAGCTTTGCCTTAATATAGCTGTGCTACAATATATTTGTTCTACAAAATAGCTTTGCCTTAATATAGCTGTGCTACAATATATTTGTTCTACAAAATAGCTTTGCTTTAATATAGTTGTGCTACAATATATTTGTTCTACAAAATAGTTTTGCTTTAATATAGTTGTGCTACAATATATTTATTCTACAAAATAGCTTTGCCTTAATATAGTTGTGCTACAATATATTTGTTCTACAAAATAGCTTTGCCTTAATATAGTTGTGCTACAATATATTTGTTCTACAAAATAGCTTTGCTTTAATATAGCTGCGCTACAATATATTTGTTCTACAAAATAGCTTTGCTTTAATATAGTTGTGATACAATATATTTGTTCTACAGAATAGCTTTGCTTTAATATAGCTGTGCTACAATATAGTCCTCTGTTGTCCTCTTACAATAGTCACGTAGCTGTTTTAACACATAGTTTATGTAGCCTTACATCCTAATAATTTAATTGTAAATAAATATGTCTTTAATTACATAATTAATATACCGTATATAAATGAATAATATATAAAATTAAATGTAATAATATAAATTGCTTTATTTACAAATATTTAGTAAAACGTAACTGAAATAATATTTATCTTTGTTGGCCTAAAGAGGTTGGCTTTTAAAATATTTTGTTTATATTATTTGTTTTATACACACAAAGATAAACATTGTACGAAAATTGGAAAAAAATTAACTTCGGCGTTAAAGTCTCTAGATGACGTAATCAACGACGTATATATTGTGATTATCAGCAGTTGCAGCGTTTGTCAAATGTATACATTTTTCAACCTTTAAACATAAACGTTATTTATAATAATGAAATTGTAATCTAAACCTAAACCTTTTTACTGGTAACGTGAACAAATGTAACATATTCGGTGACGTGAAGTGTCAGAGTACCCACATTTTATATGGGCTTTTATTATTGTATTGTTAATATTCTACTCATTCGTGGCATTTTTATTCTTACCTTTATTAGCAGGGATGATGTTAAATTAAAACATACCCAGTAACGTATTTAGTGTAGTAGTAACTTCAAACACACAACACATGATGATTTCCATAGCTCTACACTAAACACTCGTTTACTAAACCATTTCTACCAACCGGACGGCTTTGAAGTTTTTAAATCAGATAATATGATAGTTTTACTGCATGTGCTGCCAAAAGTTCTCAAAATATGTATTCCTTAATGTTTTAAATTTTAGAAAGATTTATTTTTAAAACTGAAAACACAATATATAATCTAAATGTTACAATCTTAATATTTCTTTTCTGTCTATAAACTTTATTTAATCATAGTTTATAATATTTAAATATATAATTTGTAATTTAAATAATTTAGTTACAGAATTAAAAAAACAATAATCTGTTCACATTTAAAGAGTTAAATTCATTACTAAAATCATTTAGTTATAGTTTGTAAGTTATTTGACCTGTTTGAATTAAATGTAAGAGTCTCAATAGAAAGGTATTTAAAAAGAAAGAAAATGCAAGAAAATATAGACTCCCTCTGTAAAGTGTTGACAAAGGAAAGGGCTTGAAATACGGATCGTTTTTCAAATTTTATGAAAATCAGGAAATATAAATAAGAAAGAATAAAAATGCTCGGAATGATAAAATGTACTTGAATTATGGGGTTAAACCCTTGCAACACGCTAGACCCCGAACACGCAAACTGTTTTGCAAGGAAGACAAATCTGGTAAGCTTTACTTTTAATTGCAAAATGCGAAACCCATTCTATTCGGTTACTTGGAAACGGAAGCAGAGATAAAAATTATTACAAAAAGCAAGGTCCGGAGAAAATAAACTGAAAAGTAAAAATTGATAAAATTCAAACACATCTTAAGCGTAAGGTCTTTAACGGATAAAATTATAAAAAAACAATAATTGTTGTTCAAAGAACTGAAAAATAAGTATTTTTATTAAAGAATATTGTGGGTGTAGAGTATATTATCTTTAAAGATTAAAGATCTCTTGCAATTGCTTCTGTATAGATTTTGCTCAACACATTTAGTTAATAGAATTTTTGGAGATAGTTAGAGTCGTTGTAAGAAATAACTTTTAAATGGTTTTAAAGATAAAATAAACTGACATAATTATCGCAAAAGATACTAATTAATATTACACAGAGCAAACCCAGGCACGATGATTTTTTTGAAATCGGATTTTAGCTACATTTTAGGGCAGCTGAGAATCAAACGGTAACTACCTTCTAAAAAGCATTGAGTTCATGGACATTAACATACCTAGATGGTATGAAAGGTAGCAAACCCAGATTCGATGGCTTTTTTGAAATCAGAACTTTAGGTACGTTAATAAATTGAGCCTGCTGAGGATCAAGGAAACCCGATATATTATAATCTTTTTAGGCAAAGTTGAGTAAACACTTTACCTGAATAAATTGATAAAATTAATTTTCTGAAATTTTTACGATAGATCTTTCTAAAATGTAAGTAATATTGAGTATTATAACGTTTGAGAATTGGAGGCAACTGACTTCGCAATACATTTACTTGCTTTGACTTAAAATAATTAGAACCAAGGCCGTCTAGTTGGTATAAACACATAAAATAGTTGTATAAGCGAGTGTTTAGAGCAAAGGAAAGTGTAGAAATGATCATGTGTCGAGTGTTTCAAGTTATTTGAAGACGTGAGTGGGTATTTCTCTCTTTAAGAACTCCGCTACTAATAAATATAAGAATAAAAAATGCTCGTTGTTGGCCAATAACAAGGCTACAATAGAAATAGCTTCAAAGTGAATAGAAGTGAAAATATATAATGTGCTTTAAAAGATTTTAGTACCGCTTAGGTAGAGTACTTTAAAATTAGTTTAATACATTCGTACATTACTTTAAATAAGTTTTAACTCCATTATGATACTAACAACAGCTCTAAACATTTAAAATTTTTAAAACCTCCTTGTGACGTTTTAATGAACAAGCTAGAATATTTTTACGACTAAACCTAGTGTAGGGCTACATTTAGAAGACTGTGTAAGTTAAAAGACTGTGAATTGTATTAATCTACTGTGTAACAGATTCGTAGACACACAATACACGGCGCTGAGTAGGCAATGTAACGTCACATAAAACCCTGAAAACACCCTGATATCACTAAGAAATCAACCAAAAACAACTAATCAATGTACTTGTACAAATTAAGCTATAGATCAGGGGGTGCACAACACGCGGCCCCATGGTTTTTTGCGGCTCTCGGGGCACTCTAAAATGTTGCTTTTGAAAATAGTTAAATTTAATGCTATTCCATAGGGAAATGCATAAGCGAGCACATTTTGTACATTTGTTCATTACACAACCAATACTGCGTGGTTATGGAAATCTTTAATTTTAATGTACTCTATGTGTACGTGAAGAAATTGATATTTTAGTTTCTGGTCATCGTACTACGGTATTCGATTTAAAAATATAGACTGGTTATGTGACAGCATTTTATGTCGATATTATGCATCATATGAACGAATTGAATACTAAACAACAAGGCAAAGTCAAGAATTCACTCGTCAGTGAGTCTTATAACAGCGTTTGAAAAGAAGTAGTAAGTGGGGGGCACTCAAAGAGGAAATGGAGTTCGGGTTAACTTCCCTTCGCTCGTTGAGATGAATTCAACAAATACTGATAACATCTTGGACTTCTGGAAATATAGCAATATAATACAGTGTTTGAATTAAGCAGTGTTTGAAGGAAGATTTGGAACAGATATCATGATCTTAATAAATTAGAAAAGTTATTTGAAATTTTTGGATCTTCGTTCAGTGTTGATTGTATGGATGTACCATACAATATTCAAATGGAACTTATTGATCTGCAGCAAATGATTCAGTTAAAGTTAATCACTGCATCATGATTCTGTGAAGTTCCATTATTAGATTTCTACAAAAATTACTAGTAGAAATTGTTATTCTGCGAGAAATATATTTTTACAGTTTGTGTTTGTTCGGTCTTACTTTCATTTGTGAGCATGCATTTACGTTAATAAAATCTATCAAATATAAAACTCGTAAGCGTTCAACTCAAATTCTTTATCTTGTTAATATTACAATGATGATAGTCAAGCAATGTTGATTCTAAGTAAATGTCATTTAAACGCTTACGAGCTTTAGATTTGATAAATTTCATTAACGAAAATGCATGCTCGCAAATGAAAGTACCACCGAACAAACATGAAATTCACTTGGAATCAACATTAAAAATAATAACGACACAAACTATAAAATTAACATTTAACAATTACCAAAAGAAAACAGTGTAAAATTTCCCACTAAAATAAACACTTTTTATAATTCATTTCATGTTTTTTAAATTTTCAAGTTAAAAATTGTTTTAGGTTTTGAATCCTGGTATAGTATGATTATTAAGCGTAGTAAACTTTAAATATTTGCTCCAAGTATCCACATTGTAACATTAACTAGATGGAGAATTTGATATCTGGATACGTTGTTACAGGTATATAGGCTGTGTTTATAATCATAAATTATAAAGTGACTGTGTATGTATGGGATGTACGCTTACATTATAATTTAAAATGTAGGCTATATTATTTAAACGTTAACCACAATTAGATAAGTCGTATTCCAATTGTTGAACTCGAGAAATTTTAATCCTACTCGAGCAAATAGAACACTAACTGGCCCACCGTTGCAAAAAGGTTGCGCACCCTGCTATAGATTGTTGCATCTGTGGGAACTAGTTTTTTACGTCTTCATACTTACTGATATCGTCTGCATTTAGCCTCTCTAATATACAGGGTCTAGCAACAAAACCTCCCGTATTTGAAGAAACCGTTGTGTGAGTCGTAGTGGTAACACTGATGTGGTGGGGTATTGTTTGAAAGCGGTGTACTTGCCATTTTCAGTGTGCATCATGGCTTGACTTGGTGAGCATCGTGTCTTTATTGTAGAGGAGTTTATTGTAGCGGTGGTTCTGTAATTGCTACTCAGCGAGCGTTTTGTATTTGATTCGAACTTGGCCGACATGAATGTGTTCCTGATGGGAAAACTATTCAACTGTAGGTCTCAAACTCTACACAAATATGCTCAGTACTAAAAAACCTCTTGGCCGACCCCGGACTGCAACAACGCCGGAAAATGTGGCGCGTGTGAGGCCGCGTCCGTCCAACAATCCTTAAGGTGTTCAGCACTTGCACATTCAGCTGCCCTAGGATTATCCGATAGGAGTGTAAGAAGCGTTCTCCATAGAGAGCTTAATATGCACCTATTCAAAATTATGGTTACCCAGCAATTAAATGAGAACGAGTTTGAAACTAGCAGAGTTGTGTGTGAGGAAATTCATCAGAACTTTCCTCCTGGAGCTATGTTTATTTCTTTATGAGGCTTAATTCCACTAATCAGGTACTGTGAAAAAACAGTACTGGGAACCCACGGGAACTTGCGACTACTACACATCCCTCATCTGACAGTTTGGTACGCCATTGCTGAATGTTTTTGTGGAGATCGTATTTTTTCGAAGAAGGTGACCAAACAGTACCGGTTAGTTCCAATCGTTACTGTCACAAGGTAGAGACCTCCCCCAGACCTCGTTAAAACCAGTTCGTTGTAGACCATAAAGAGCAAGAAGTTTGGTTCTAGTAAGACGGAGGCACATTTCACACTTCTCGGCGTTCTATGGAAATTTTGAGGAATTTGTTTCTTGGACGTTTTGTCTCTTTGCGAGGAGACTTTTCCTGGTTCCTAGGTCAACTGATTTATCGCCTTGTGATTTTTTTCTTAGAGGGCCCTTGAAGGCTAAAGTGTACAAACATCGTGCCACAAATCTACAACACCTAAAGAGGCAATCACCCAGGAAATGGCAGCCATTCCAAGAGAAATGACACAAAACACTATGAAGAACTTCCGGGAAAGACTTCGTCAATGTATTAACAATAGAGGACGTCATTTAGCGCATATAATTTTTAAAACGAAGTCATATAAAATGGCATAGTATTCTTTGTTCACAATTAAGATATGTTTTCTGTATATGTCTTATTTTTATGTAACTGCCTTTTATAATTAGGGAGGTTTTGTAGCCAGACCTTTTATTAAGGCAGTTTGTTACCTCCAATATATTTAACTATTTCCAATTTCATGTAACAACATGTTATTTAGAAGTCAAAAGGACAAAATGTACCTCTGTAATTTGTTATAAATTAAACTGTTACGGGCTGCAATTGTGGTTTGTGAGCCCACAAAAATTAACGGCGGTTAGCTTTAATAAACGTTAAGGGGGATTAGTTATAATCAAAGCTTTAAAATGAAGTTAAATGTTGCAAACAAACCTTTAATAGGCGATATTTTCTGAAGTTTGTCCATAACAATAAGAGCTAAACTATGCATATTAATTTATTATTAGTTGTTATTTAAAGGTGTTACTGATAAATGTAAATACTAACATGAAAATAATTTTGTCTAATTGTATAATGGGTAAAAAACTCAAATACATTCCAAAACAAAATACGTAGATTAACGATATTTTTAAAGCACAATAAATATTCAAAACGTGTGTAAATAATTGTTAAGTTATTGTTGTAAAATATAGATTATTTTGAAATAAGTTGTGTATATTATAACAGAATCCGCCGAAAGCAAAAACCCTCATATAGTTTAAATTACTATTTTTCAATATATAATTCATATTAGTCTGACATCCCTCTTTATCTCTTTATAAGGTCAAGCATAATACAATTTCAACGATTATTTCAAGGTTGTTTTTATACCGGAGTGTGTTTAAAACGAGCTCGCAATTAATAACTATCAACTTTATGCACGACAATGTCTTATAAATGAACAAGCATTATAAATACGTTCAAGCTCACTACCATTCACGTCACGCAACGGAAGCCCGAGTGCGTGCCACGAGCTAGAATACACCAAAATATAAATCGAATATATCCGATTGGCAATGAAACGTATTAGTTAAATATTACTTAACAGCTGATTGATTATTTTATTTCTATTATTTATACTAATACAAATTGTTTGGTTTATACTCAGGAGAAAATGTATTTATTAATTATTATTTTGATAATGTATATGTTTGAATCTGGTTAGGTAATTGGATGGTTAATTGAATAATTGGTAATTAGTTAATTGTTAATTAACTGATTGTAATAAATGGGTTAGGTAATTGATTGGCTGGGTTACATACCAGAATGTTACTGTTGCTGAAACTGGGAGGACGTTATGCGTTATTAAAGGTGGATTGGGGTAGCTGTTGAAGAGAACAATTATATTTGGCTGCCCAGAATGTTTTAATTCTAAAAATAAATTTAATGTTTTTTAACCATTGGGCTGAATACACACGATTGGAAAACGAATATAACCTACTGATTGGAAAGATAATCCACATCTGTCACACACAAAATGAACATGTGCAGTTAATATCTTTAATTTTAATTTGTTTAAAGTTATTAAGAGGAGAGTTATTTATTTATTGGAGAGACAACGATAAGTAAGTAGACAAGCAGATGATAATATTTAACATAAGTTTTTCTTTCTGGAACTAGAGCTACTAGTTTAGATTGACACTTTAACATACAGAATTATTTAAAAAAATGTCGGGGTTTGAATTATATACAACTGAAAACCTATTAAGGATTACTTGATTTTACTTTATCAACTTTCATGAAATAAAAGACATAAAATGGATCGCCCCTTATTTTAACGATGGTCCAATCAGTTTCGAGAAACAGGTACCGTTGAGAAAAATACTCACCAGGCCGGCAAAGAACCACTGAAGAAAATGTCTAAAGTATCCGCCATTATTGTGCTAAGAATACAAAAAAATAAATTAGATTTGACGGATTGAAAATCAAAAGAGCAAAAAATAATCTCACATTGAACGTTACTAAGGCAACAAACAGCTTATTTTCCCTGTACATTGTTAAAGTCAATTTATTAAATTAACTTTATTTTTTATTTGGATTTGAAATTCCGGAATTTTTTTTCTTTGACCATGTACGCCTTTAATAATGAGTAATAGCTAGTAGCGCTTACTTTTTGTCTAAATGAGAACGACCGAGTAGGTAAATATGTTCCACACACTTGACTTTATAAACAAATTGAAGTGTTATTACAAGGAAGTGTTTTCACATTCACGTTAACATTTTATAAATAATAAACATATTGATAATTTACCTGGTTCTTTTATTGCTGTAAGGTTATGGGAGGAACACTAATTGCTTACTGTAAACGAATCATTCTATAGGTGGATCAATCTTGTGCACATATTTATACTATGTGCACAATCTTCCATAGCATATAAGTTCTGGATTAGTTAAAAGTTCATTGATTTAGTATAAAAAAAACAATTTACTTAATATGCTTTAGACTACTGATCCATCTCTCAGGGTTAAGACGTTAACTTCTCTTACAGATCTACTTTAAAATTGAGTAGACTCAACACACAATTTTTAATTTCTTCACACCGCGCTGATACTTATCTTAGAAAGGTGCTTTTATACTCAACGAGTTTAATTAATGACTGGAATAAATATCTGCAAGGCCAGAATATGTCTACTAAGGCCCGGTCTCCACTAAAATGCGATTTCAAAGCTTTAGAAGCTGCTACCCAGTTAGTTTCTAGTTAAAACCTAATTTCCCGTTAGAAGCCCTAAAAAACGTCCTAAAATCATCATCTTAATCTGTAAAAGTAACTAAAGTCCAAATGTTCATTTCTTTTGGTTTAGTTTGCAACCATTGAAACAGTAAAACCGAACTATGGCTTCGTCGTAGTAGCGTAATACACTTTATAGATTCTGGACCGTTTCCTAAATGTACAGTTTGTGAATCTATGTGGAAACAATTTTTTTTGTTTAACAGCTTCCCGATTCCATACAACAGCATCTAATTTAGTTGTAAAAGGGACAAAATGTACCTCTGTTATTTGGTATAAATAAAATTGTTCCAACCTGTAATTACGGTTTGTGGGCCCACAAAAATAAACAGTGGTTAGCTTTAATAAACGTTAACGGGATTAGTTAGAATTAAAGCCTTAAAAAAACTTTATTATCATAAGCAGACATGTGATATACTCTGACATTTGTACATACAAAAGGAAATCGACTATACATAACATGTGAAAATACTAACATGAAAATACTTGTGTTTGGTTGTTTAATGGGTTAAATCACTAAAATAATTTCTATATGGTTTTGGTACATATGTATACATGTTTATTTAGGCATATAAAAAGTTTTGTTACTGTTATTATTATTTTTTTCAAATATAAACTAATCTATACTTTCGAAGGTTGTAGGATTAATTTTAGATTTAAAGCCCCTTGATAGATTGTTATTTGTAAAAAGTCACTTCTTTTAAAATAAGCTGTTTGTTATACAAGAGAAATCTGACAAAAACAAAAACTCTTACTCGGTACACAAGGAAGTCGTTTAAATTAATATAGACCATTTTAGGCTAACTTAGCATGGAGTAAAAAAATATCCCTGACTTTATAGAGAACTCAAAAACATTGACTACTTATATTCAGAAATTGGTTGATCAAAAGAGGTAAAATACTTTATGTAAATAAAAACTGCATTTCAACTTATATTATGTAAATAACGTTAGACACCAGAAATACAGAGATTTCTAAAATTTAGGCGTAAGGTTAAGAAAGGTCCAGGTTATGTTAAAATATTAAACCTGTATATATGTAAGTTATATATGTAACAGTTTTCTAAATTAATCGTTTATTAAATTAAATAAAGGTTTATAAAAATAAAAATCATTTTTAAAAACCTTTTCAGCTTAATATAACAAATAACTTGTATGTAATCAACCTGTCTATTACATTGTCCTGTGTATTGTTTCACTTGTTAGTGGAATGGTTTAGACTAACGTTTCAACTAAAAGGTAAAATGTACACAAGAACACAACAAGCTTTTGTTTAACACAGTGTTAACCTAAATGCCAGTAAATAGAAATGTGTGATTATTGTAATAGATTTTAGCTTAAATAATTTTCATCGTTATAGCGTTTCGAGGTGATCAGTCACTATTAAATCACCATTAAGGATTTTACATACAGATATTTTTCGACTAGGCAGACGAAAATCCTGGGCCCGGGAAATTGTCAAACCTCTTCTGCGAGTGCCTCACCTAAGGTACATTTTCTTTCTAACCGGTAAACTCTTGTTTATTATTCACGTTTTATCCTTGTAAAGAGAAAGTAGTTACCTACCCAAGGACGACCCGGTCTAGTCTAATCTAACTTGACTTAACCCAACCTAACTTAGCGCAACTATTTCGCGTTCTCAGTTTATTAGTGTGGGACCGGCAGTTTTACTGTATTACAGAGATTCTGCACTACTACTCATAGTAATAAAATGGTTTGCAAGTCATTCGAATGCGTCTTTGGTTGTATACATAATTATTTACTGAAAAAGAAAAATTAAAATATTTAAATAATAGTATTTAAAAAAAAATAAAACTGTACTTTTAATTATATAAGCTATTAATACTTATAGCTAAATTCTCAAAAGCCTTTGACATTTACCTTGCTATTTCAAGGAAAAGAAATGTAGGCATTTTAGCTTAATAGGTTTTTAACAATATTAGAGGCTAAATATAAGTTTTGATATCAATAAAACTTTTGTAAATATTCTCGTTAGTCTTGGCCTTTCTAAAATTCAGTTTTTTCAACTTGTTTTAATTTTATAACTCTTTTATTATTCCTATACTTTGGTTAATATAATAAATATTTGTTTTTAAATTGCAAGTTAATTGTATCTAAAAAGAAAACTGCTTACTTTGGAAAATATGTTTTGAGTTCGCCTAGTACCACACGAAACGTTAATAAGCCACAAACCTCCAAATCAACATTGAATGAAATATAGGGGTATTTTCTATACAGGCGAAACGGTCAAATAACGAGCTTAATTCCATTTCTTGATTCATAGACCTGAACCAAAAATATTAGCCAATGCTTAAATGTTTTTAAAGCAATCCTTTTGACTAATATTGCCTATGTAGGGGAGGAGGGGATGGTGAATGCAAGCTGAAATAAGGGTGCGTAGTTACATCCCTTAGTCTGGAATATAGGAAAGGAATCGGATAACGTGAGTAGGGTTATATAAACACGATTTACTGTGTACCGGAAAGTCTAATAGTTATTTAGAAAGAGAAAGAAAGATCCGTTGACATACGTTTGGACTTAAATGGTATAATGGGAGTGGAAGAGAAGGGAGGCTCACAGAGGAAGAGCATCCTACCTGAAATAGATCTGCTTCCTTCTGTTTTGAAAGTAAACCGTGCCTTTGCAATCTTTTGAAAATGTGTGCAAGTATCAACACAAATCTAAATATTAGTTTATTTCACTAAATAGTGAAAACAATTTTTCATTACACAAAATAATCACATTCGGTTCTGATTATGTGAAAGGAAAGTACCTTTCAATTCTAGACTTGGAACAGCTGATAGTTTTTTTCCTGATTTTGGGTAGTTATTAGTTCGGGCGCTAGTTGCGCTGGCAGTCTGATTTATGTATTATATAGACGTTTGGATTAGCTGTTCTTAATAAGGTGAATAAATGTAAATAATTTGTTGTAATTATTTTTTGAGAAATATAATCGTGTACGTTTGATAAAATATCTCAAAAATGTCTATTGCGACATTGTTAGTAATGAAGATTTATATAGTTTTTTATTATTATATAAACTACCAATAAACAAGGTTTTAAACATGGAAAATATAACCTTATTTTTTGTAAATACGTAGTTATAAAAGTTATAATTGTGTACATATGAGTACATTTGTCTGCCTTACCTAACATTAATATACTTTCTTCTATTGGCCGATTTCGGAATAACTCCATTTTTAAAACTTAAATTGTACTGTTCTCTGAAACTTTGGGTTCGTCTTTATATAGTTTTAGCCACGCCCCCAACACTTGCAAACCTCGCTTCCTATTGGTTTTAAGATTTGAAAATGGATTTCTCACAAAACCGGTCAACAGATGAAAATATATTACTGTTAGGAAAGGCAGACAAATGTACTAAAATATATAGAAATATGGTATTCCTAACATAAACAAAGATAAGTATATTAAAAAGTTATAATTTTTTTCATTAATTTTATTGTGTTGATAAATTATATAATTTTATTATTTTTTAAAATTTTAACGTGATAAAAAGTATCGTTCATAACTCGTATCTAAGGTTATTACAATCCTTGCGCGAATTTCCCGTTAAACATGATCGCCTAGCGGGAAGGGCAACTGTTGGTACTACTTATCGAATATACTATTGCGTTACTTAGAGGACAGGATAAACATATCTATCTAAGATACGCAACATTCCTCCATGAAGACGTTTGCGTTTACTATACTGTGAAGTACATAGAAAGGTATAAAATAGATAAATATGGAGGCGGTAACGGTTAAGAACAGTGAAGAGTGCACGAATAACAGTTATTTCCAAGAATAACAGTTGAATCTTGACAATTTTTATTCAAGTTATATTATAATTAAGACGTTAGAAACCCAGTTTCATGTAATATTAATGGTTACCTAGCCTTTAACTGATACCTACAGAAATATATAATTAAGTTGTTTTGTAAAATTTAAATGTCCTTAGCTGTCAGGTTCGAATGAATTATAAAGACCGAGTATTAATTGCGCAAAACAGTTGAGACATGCATTGCAGAAAACACGCAACATTTAAAACTTTTATTTCACCTATGTAAGCTAGTAAAAGTATCGCTTTAGGGATTTCATAAAGTAATTACATTTAATTTTTCACAAAACACCACTCTTAAATTTGATAAAGAGATTATAAAGAAAGAACGCGACAGACGTATGCGACAACGATCACAAGTAAACAACGGTCGAAAGGTACGCGTTGTATAAAGTTGGTGCCTGCACGCTATGGCTTTTTCATTGATTTAGTGTCATCGAATAGACAGACACGCAATGCTGAAGAGTGTCATTGATTTTGAAAATTATATAGTGATACCTTCATGCCGGCGAAGGAATTATGGACAGGACAAAGCTATTATAACTAAGTTAAAGTTATTTTGTTTTATTTCCTTATAAAACTTATGGTTTATATAGAAATATTCGAATTGTTCCTTACTTAGGTCAACAAAGAACAATTTCATTCTTGTTACTTTCTATTAGGTGATTACAACTAATATAAATAAAGTAACATGGCCTTTGCTTTAAAAGAGCTGTCCTACCTCATAACCTATAACATAAAATCAGCTGTTTTATGAAACCATGTGTTATCACTTATTTTATGTCAAATAGTATGAAGTAACTATATTGCATATCTTGCCCCTACTGTATGAAATTTCTCCCACATAAATCTAAATTTAATTCAATATTAAATTTTATTATTGTATTAAGATTTGAAAAAGCTAACATCAAGTGGCATCTACAACAAGTTTAAAAAAAATGTAATTCAACTTGAATGGATGAATAAAAAGTATTTTACTAACTGAAAATTTGATCAAGATATATATGAGAGTGTGAACTAATCGGAGAAATTGAAATAGGGGGCTGAGCATCTTATTACTGACTTAAATGTGTTAGGCTCAAACCCCGGTGCCGCCAAAGGTTTTTCTTTCTCTCCAGCTACAGCAATAACAAGGGGGTTGAAGTGGAATATTGGAAATACTACTGGCTTTAGTAGCCCTACCCTCTATGTTTTAAGTAATTGTGTTGGTATAGAAGGGGTCATTAGCAGATGGATACTTTGAAAACAGAATTTAGGTTATAAAAAGAATCTTCAACAAAGAAAATACGAGTGTAGGAATATGAAAAGAGGTAGGAGAGATTTAGGAGAAGCAAATACAACATATATTTCTCTTTCCACGCAGCTCATGGGTTCTTTATGGGAGGATATTTTTAATGGCTGGTTATGGAGTCAAATAGGGAGACTGAATCAACGTTTTTAAATTTTGTCAGTAAAATCCCCTATGGATCTATTCTAATATTCTTAGACGCATATGGTTGGAAGTGAGGTACCATTAGATTCGGTTGGCACAGGCGGGCATAAATTAAAGTCATTATAAATTTGGATTTGACCCTTAACTTGCATAAGTCATTACTTCAGTTAATATAACGGCTGCTTATTACGTTAAGTTCAAAATATTTTTTATATTGAATTAGCAAATGTCAACTAAACAAGACAAACGGAATGAGTGAAAATACTATTATGGGAAATTAAAATTACAAAGGTATTTTTAAACTTTCGTGGTTGGTTTTGGGTAACCCGAGACGTTGTTAGTTCATCGGTATCACTCTGTTGTTAATTAACACATTTCTCATGAGTGAAATGCGCCGAATCATGGCAACACTGTGTTCCTTGATTGTCATAGAAGACATTAGCTCTTGATTGTTGAAAAAAATAACGTACCCTGAAAGTTACTTTTACCTTCCTGGAAACATACGTCCTAATTATACTATATTAATAATATTACACTTCGGCACATCAGATTCGTGTAGCCATTGCAATTTAACTCAAGGATAAAATTAATTACAATGAATATCTCTCACTCTCTCTCTCTCTCACTCCGTCTCCTTCTGTCTGTCTCTCTCTCTCCCTCTCTCTCTCTCTCTCTGTGTCTCACTCTCCTTCTCTCTCTCTCTCTTTGTCTGTCTCTCTCTCACTCTCACTCTCTCTCACTCCCTCTCTGTCTGTCTGTCTATCTGTCTCTGTATCTCTCTCTGTCTCTGTATCTCTCTCTCTCGCTCTCTCTCTTTATCTTAATCTTTCTACTGTATCTATCTCTCTCCCTCTATCTATCTATCTATCCATCTTTCTCTCTCTCCCTCGCTCTCTATCTATCTATCTATTTATCTCTCTATCTATCTATCTATCCATATCTCTCTCTCTTTCTCTATCTGTCTGTCTATCTCTACCTATCTATCCATCTCTCTCTCTCTGTCTCTCTCTACCTCTCTCTCTCTCTCTCTGTCTCACTCTCCTTCTCTCTCTCTCACTCTCTCTTTGTCTGTCTATTTCTGTCACTCTCTCTCACTCCCTCTCTGTCTCTGTATCTCTCTCCGTCTCTGTATCTCTCTCTCTCTGTCTATCTATCTTAATCTTTCTACTTTTTCTATCTCTCTCCCTCTATCTATCTATCTATCTGTCTATCCATCTCTCTCTCTCTCTCTCTCCCTCTATCTATTTATCTCTCTATCTATCTATCTATCCATATCTATCTATCCATATCTCTCTCTCTTTCTCTATCTATCTATCTATCTATCTCTACCTATCTATTCATCTCTCTCTCTCTCTCTCTCTCTCTCTCTATCTATCTATCTATGTATCAATCTCTCTCTCTCTCTTTCTCTCTCTCTCTGTCTATCTATATATCTATCTATCAATCTATCTATCTATCTATCATACTGTCTCTGTGTCTTCCTCTATGTCTATTGTCTTCCAGTCTTTTTATTTGACTGTACCTATTTTATAATATATACGAAATGTTTGTACATATTACTTTCGTATTTACACGTGAAACATATGTGTGAAACTTTAGAAAATTTTGAAGTTTCAGGTAAAGAAAAAATTAATTTCTCAGTTTAGTTATAAACAGATTACAAATTACAGTAAATGGTTGATTTTATTTGTTTGCAGTATAATTTGCATTATCGTTGTATCAAGAGAGAAGCAGAATAACTAGAATTTGCCAGTGTGCTCGTATAAAGAAATAAAAGAAGGTGAAAAACAATAATAACTTACAAAGGGCAAAGAGTCTTATTCATTCTTTCAGAAGAACACAAACGAAGAAATGAAATTGTGGATTACCCAAGACCCTCCGTATGAAACACTTCACCTACGAATTCAACCTCAAATGAGTCCCGTATTGGGTTGTTAAAGGGGCTTAATTCCACGATCCTGTGATACCAAATCACGAAAACCTTGGCTTAGGGCCTACAACACAGATCTGGGACTTGACTATTGTTGCAAACACCGATGACTCTTTCGAAAAAATTTCTCCAAAATTTATTGGACCAATAAAATGTTCCTGAAAGAACGGTTTGCTATAATACATCGTGTGATTAGTACGATCCAGGTAGATAGATCCGATGTGTGGCATTAGCTTAGGACCGGACTCTCAGACTTGGGATTTTTAAAGTTCATCTAAAGGGTGATGTCGAATTGAGTCCATAGTCTGTTAGGGTCGTAAAAACAAGGGTTGAATTGGGACCATGGTTAGTTCGGAGGCAGTGTCAAATCGGGCCCATACCTCTACCATCATGACCTACAAAATGGAATGCTCGCATCCACCTTAGCTTTAAATACATCCAAACATCTAAAATAGACGTATTTAGTTACTGCCATGTTAGATGGTGGTCAAACATCTATTTTAGACGGTTGAAACATCTCTTTTTTATATCAATATAAATAGCCATTTCCGGGGGGCCATTGGAACGGTTCAGCTTGTCACTGTTATAGGGTTAGACTCGTAACGGGATGCTCGTTTGACCTGACGAGCTATAAGTTATTGACTAGGATTATTCGTAAGTTTAAATAATATTTAAAAGATAAAAGTACAGTATGATTAATGAATTTTATATTATAGTAAAGTTTTATTGTATTTATTTGCTTCCATTATGTTTTAGTTTTTAATTCTATCGTACAATAAAATAAAAACGAATGTCTGATCACTTAACAAAACTAATGGTGCCAGACTGATAAGGGGCCAAATTCAACCCCGACCCTTCAAAGGTTGGCAGTAATTCGACTAGAGATGTTTGACCTTGGGCCCAGTTCGACCGTGTTCCATCTAAACATGGAGCACAGTCAAACCACTAATTCTTCAGAATGTAATATAAATTCAAATAAAAATTAAAAAACCTTCCATTATTCTACAATACTTGTCCTGTATTTCTTTAGTTACTTGAAGTTTTCAAAGTTGAGCGGCAAAACACAAGCAAAGACGACAAGGTTGTCAGATTGTAATAGCTATCTGTCACACCAGTTTAAATAGCAGTGTTGCCAGTTTTATAATACGGTCTCAAAGCATCCTGGGCGTGTGGTAAGCTTTATTGCTGGTAATAGACTAGAATAGCTTGCACGCAACTGCAAGTCACGCCAATGCATTAGTATTCACGTTTCAAAGTTATGCATACAAATTATACAGTTGGATATTTTATGCGATAAATTTAGAAATTGTTTTGTTTAAATATAGAAACACATTTAGCGATACTATCGCTCTTGCTATATTAATTGCAGAATAATTAGGATCTTGTTTAGTAACGGATATTTTTATAAAGTAGGAAATCTATGCATATATCATTAGGTAGTTTACAAGATATAATAAGGAAATGCGTAGAATGTGCGATGAATAAAAGCTTTAAATATTTTTAATCATAAAATGTTGAATTACGAATTGAATTTTGTTGAGAAATTGTCTTATCATGAACATATTTAAGATATACTATAATGTGATTTAAAAAAAAACTTTAAAATCATAAAACCCATTAAAAATTGGTTAATTAGAAACAAGTCATAAAAACAAAAATTGTTAAAGTAAACTCCTAACTACAAACAAAAATGTTATTGTATTTACTTTTTATTAAATAATTCCAAATAATACAAATAAATTAACATAACCTATAAATTAAAAAAGCTGTTCCATCATATAACCTATAACATAAAATCAGCTGTCTTAAGAAGTCATATGTGATCTCTTATTTTAAGCCAAATTGGACATAAAAGCTGTATTGCATACCTTGCGCCTTTTGTGAAATTTATTTTACAATTTAAAACTAAAATAATTAATATAACTTAAATAAATGAGTTAATATTTGTAAAACCGTATTAACATCAAGTGCCCTCCACTACACATTAAAAAAAACTGTATTTGAAATTAGGTGGATAGTTAAGAAAGTATTTTATTAACGATTGAAAATTTGAACAAGATATATGTAAAGTTTGTAAACTAATAAAAGAAATTGAAAGATAGGCCCATGTATAGACCTAAGACAGAAACATAGAGGAAATATTACATCAGGCACTAAGTACTCCTTTAAGGGAATGTTTTACGTTTTTATATAATAAATTGTTTTTAATTTATTTGAAATAGGTGTTAAGCTTACTACAGGATGTAATATAATCATTTAAAAACTTGAATTTAATTTTCTGTAGACTTTAGTTTTAAATCTAAAATTCAATTAGAAATGCTTCTATTTACGAACACATTTACTACTATGTTTGCTGTATTTTCTGGTAACGAGTAGATACATGTGTTGCATTTAAAATACCCAAATCTATAAACGTAATTTATCTAGATACATAGATTTAAATATATACCCCTTAACAAAGCAAACAGTATTTAGTAGAGTGTATTATATATCGATTTTACACATACATAATTCAATTAAACTATGTATCACAATTACCAATTAAATCCTGTATAGCTACTCAATCAAATTAAATATTATACATCTACTGAACAATTAAAAAATTAATAACTATATAAAAATTTATTAATAATAAATAAATATTCCACATTGATTTTTTTTAAAATTATAATGTTATTCCTTAAAATAAAATTTCCAGTTGTTATTTAAGATAGAGTGTGGTACGTGAAAAGATATTAAGAGTCGATTAAAGATATGCTACTTAAATCTCTATAAATATAAACTAAAAACATTGATTGCATCGCCAAATGTACTAAACATAAAATAAACATTAAATTTAATACGTAAATTCTAATAGTCAGAGTAAAATTATTAAAATGATTGTAATTGCATTTAAAATAGATTAACAGTGTTTATAAAATAAAATCAGGTAAAATGAAGCAGCGGGAATTCATCGAAGTTTTGATAAAATGATTTTAGTAAATACTGAATAAAAGCAACCGTTTTCCACAACCATGTCAGCGGGGTGCTGGTTTCCATGGCAACGGGAAATTTCGCCCTCAGCTTTCTTCGCAATAGCAAATGACTTCACTGATAAGTTCCAAGGTAGATTATTTCAAATAACTATTTAATTCTATAATCCTGTTTCTCTCTCTTTTAACCTCTCAATCTCTTTCTTCAATTTAAACACTATTCTAATCAATAGTATTTAATAATAATATTCAATCATTATTATTTATTAATAAAAACTAAATTTAAAAATCATCTATCTAAATATTTAAGTTTCAGATATATGTGATAAGACACATTGTAGGAAATTGTTGCGTGTAGGATATTGATTCATGTATTCTAATTTAAGGAAAATTTGTATTGTTTTTCTAATAAAATTTAGAAAACCCTACCATTTATTTTTATCGTCTTTTCTATCAAAAACAAAATTGTGTTAGAATAAAACTTAACTAAATATATTCATTGAAGGAATTTTTACGTGTTAATGTCTACTAACATTTTAAATAGAACTTATAAAAAGGATTTAATTTTCAGTTATTTTTATTTAATAACATTGTAAAATATATTACAGAATTCTGTAGCTACATAATCTTTTCGAACATACACTATAATGTAAAATAATAACAAAAAAGTAAATTAATTTACATACTTTTTACTTCTATTTTAAACCTAATATATGGTTATTTTTTTACAATTATTGTTAATCTACAAAAGAATTCTAAGTTGATAATCATGCTATCTATAACGCATTCTAAATGGGCTAGAACGTTATAAATTGTTGCTAAAAACATATTTAATAAATTCAAATTTATAAAAAAAATAAATAGAAAGAGCCTATGGATACTTTATTACTTGAAACAGTTGAACCTATCATTTTTTTAAACTATCTATATAAAAACCCCATTAATATGTTTATTACTAAAAAAAACTCTGAGCGACCTTATCGGTGTAGAGCACTTGGCTGCAGCCTCTGTACTCTTTTCCCATCCCTACCACAAGACTAGCCTAGTGGATACCTACCTCTTTGCAGAAATCAAGTACCCACCTGATGCTAAATCTTCTGATATCCTCTGGTGCACATACCTGCCAGCCAAACCACTTTCTCCTTGCAGCTCCCAAAGCAGGGCACTCACAGAGTACATGGATTGGGCTTTCCTCTTGGTCCTCGTCGCATCTTTTGCACACAGGGGACCTAGATTTTCCAATTTTGTATTGGAACCCCCTAAGATTCCCATGGCCTGTGACCAGCTCTACAGTAACTCTGAGTTGATGTCTACTTAAGGAGAGTAGTTCTTTGCCCCACAAATTTCCTGAGTAACCCCACAGTACATTGGATTTGTTACACCCTAAGGTTGCATTCCATTCTTCCCTGCACAAACTGTTTATATGTGCTGTGATTCTCTTGCGCCCCTCCTGAGGCGGCATGCCCACTGCCCTCAGCAACGGCCCTTGAGTTATACACCCTTGTTTTGCTAAGACGTCAGCTCTCTCATTCGCTATCCAGCCAGAATGTCCTGGAATCCAGGTTATGTTGAGCGAATTATGCTTACTCAGCTCTGCTAGAGAGGCTATAGTCTCAACCACCAGTCTAGAGCTGGTACTAGCCTTACCTAATACCTTCAGAGATGTGTGACTGTCCGAGCAAATCCAGATGGTCTTGCCCCTCCTGCCAGACCCTATTATTTTCTCAGCACATAGTTTGACCGCGAGCACCTCCCCCTGGAAGACAGAGTTCTAGTCCTCCAGGCGATGACAAAATCTGCCTTGGTGTTTCGGTCCACTAAATCCTGCTCCCACTCCTTCCTTCATCTTGGACCCATCGATGAACCAGATATCACCATGTCTGGGTCTATACTCCGACCATGCCTCTCTTGCAAGAATATGGATTTTGTAGTTTCCTTTTTCCCTTTTAAGAGACAGTATCTTATCCTGAGGTTCTATCCAGAGCTCCTTCAGTGAATCCCCAAATAGCTGTTTATGACGTTTGCTACTTGTCTTCCACTGCCCGGTACAGCTTAGCCGGTATGCAGTTTTAATTGCCTCCATCCTAATTTGAAGACTCAAGGACGGAAAACCCAACATAACAATCATGGCCGCACATAGTGTGCTTCTCCTTGAAGCTGTTACGCCTCTAAGGAAGAGCCCCTGCGCGGTCCAGCTTTCTTTTACTTGTTTCTTTCTGTGTCATGTCCCACCAGACGATTGAGACAAAGACCAACCTCGGCACAACAATGGGGGAATAAATCCAGTTCATCTGACGTGGACCCAAACCCCATCTCGTGCCTATTGCTCCTCTGCATTGCCAGAACGTAGCTATGGCTTTTTTGCACTTATCCTCCAAGTGCTAACGCCAGAGTAGCTTCCTATCCAGAATAACTCCCAGATATTTAGCTCTCTCAACGTAGCTTATTTTGGCATTGCCAACTTCCATTATCTCCAGCGATTTAGTTTTATATCGCCTAGTGAAGATGAGTGCCTCTAGTGAAGATGAATGCATAGTGCATTCTCCCTGCACCATGCTTCTGTTACCTTGAGTGCCTCTTGAAGCAGGTCTTTAAGGACCTCTTCAAATGGTCAACTAACAAGGATAGCTATATCATCCGCATATCCTACCACCTTGACACCCATTCCACTGAGCGTCCTTAGTAGCCCGTCCACGACAAGGCTCCACAGCAGAAGGGATAACACTCCGCCCTGCGGGGAGCCCTCCGAGACCATCCCATTTATCGTGCACCCCATCCAGGATGCAGTACTTATACGGTTTTCCAAGGAACTCATAATCCAATTTATAATTCCATCCATCCCGTGATCCATAACTGCTCTCTTCATGGCCAGTCTAGAGGTACTATTAAAAGCCCCCTCCACATCAAGAAAAACCCCAATACATAACCCTTTGCTGATGATCTGACCCTCAATAAAGTCCACAACCGACAACAGCGCAGTCTCCACTGACCTACCAGTTCGGTAGGCGTGTTGGTCCTGATGAATCGGATACTGCTTCAAATAGTGGTCCACCAGCCTTTCCAGTGTCTTTAACAAGAAAGATGTAAGACTGATAGGTTTGAAGTCCTTTACCTCTGTGTAACCTTTCCTCCCCGGTTTGGGGATAAAGATAACTTTCGTTTTGAGCTACTGCCCGGGCGTGTAACCCAAGGCAACACAGCCTGTCAGTGGCCCTATTATTTCCTCCAAGCCATCTTGTAGTAGTGCTGGAGTAATATTATCTAATCCAGGCGCTTTAAAAGGCTCAAAAGACAGAATCGCCTCTCTCATCTTTTGCGCTGAGATCACCTGCCCAGCAATATTCCAGTCCGCCCTTAACCCAGTATGTCGGAGGTTTTGAGCACCGTTCCCTACCGGTCTAATATCGGGAAAACTGTTCCTCATAAGCAGACGCAGAGTTTCCTCCGGGGTGTCAGTAAAGCTACCATCAGTCTTCTTGACAAACTTAAGCTCTCCCCTCGGTCCACCTGCTAACCCCTTAAACAGTCTAGGAGTGTCACTCAGTGTGCTTGTCTCTGAGCACCACTTTTCCCAAGAAGCACGTTTAACCTCTTTAATAAGATTTTTATAGATACCCTGGCTGTCTTTATATGCCTGCCAGGTCTCCGCCGTTTTCTTCTTCTTTGCCCTATTAAAGAGCCGTCTAGTCTCTTTCCGTCTTGCCTCTAACTCGCTGTTCCACCAAGCCCAGTGTTTATCCGCGAGAGAGGGCAATTTTCCTCAAACGACATGGAAATTGCAGTCCTGATGTAGGCCTCAGTATTTTCCAGTTCGTTTGATGTACCATATTTACCACGGAAATCTGACATCCGCCTCCTCACCGAGGACTTAAAACCTTCCCAGTTTGTCCTTCTCGGGTTCCTAAGGCACACCACATGGGGAACAACTCCCCTCATAGTAGCAGTGACGATCCGGTGATCAGACATAGAGGGCTCATCCGAAACCTGCCAGTCATGCACCCACCTTACCATCTCTATTACAGAAGGTGATATCTAGAACCTCCATTCTGTTTGAAGTGACAAATGTTGACTCGGCACCTGTGTTTAAAACCACAAGGTTCTCTTCAATCAAGAATTCGAGGAGCTCCTCACCTAGCTCAATTGTGTCTGTGCTGCCCCACACCTAATTATGAGCATTGGCATCACAGCCTACTAAGATTCCTATATTCCTCTCCCTGCAGTACGTAATTCTGCAGGGGGCGATTCTCTATTGTGGGCGCAGTAAGTGGAGGCCACGATGAACTCGCACTTACTCCCACTTACCTCGCTCTTACCTAGAATTCTAACCACCGCAAGTTATTTAGTTGAGAATTTTTGAATCAGCGTGGCTTCCAGTTCTCTGACTATCACACATGGTCTGTGCCCCTCATGTTCCCGACTTGCGTAGGTGCGCCTAGCTGCAGTCAGACCTCTTATACGGTTCCTGACCAGCTACGGTTCTTGTACTAGCGCAAGCGCTGGTAATGTGTGCCTCACATTTAAGCACCTGGTTAGGACCACCGAGGCGCTTTTACTGTAGTGCAAGTTAATTTGCAGGATCATTGCTTGAGGGTCAGCCATATCCAACTGACCCCTACGCCTTCTCCTGATTCTCTCTCTCGCCCTTCTCTTCCGGGTCTTTAGAGTTCCAC
>JBAIZL010000001.1:273855924-273865924 GCA_036971475.1 Prosapia bicincta | reverse complement strand
AATTGTATTTGTTGTATTGTTGGATTTCATATAACCTCAAATTTCAAACCAAATTACTTTTACCTTTTATCCTAGAAACAGTTTGTTTACTTTAATTATTGATAATTTTTTACAATTACTGGGTAGCATTTACGCTGCATAACTCAGGATATAAGCCAAACTAAATGTTATATCTAGATCTGTAAAAGCATTATGTTAAATTTACTAGAAGAAATATGGGTTTTTGCAACGGGCGAGTTGTGGAAACGTACGATATTGTTTAAGTTATTTAAAGTTATACAGTTTACACGGCCAAAAAAATCGAGCTGCTGTAGCAAAATTTGTTATTATTTCACATATTCTTTTTCTCTGACTGATTTGAAATAATTTCATTACAGATACATGGACAGGTTTGTTTGCTACATCAACAGTTTTTTGTTGCCAATTCTAGTATTATTTTATTATTTTTTTGTTCTAATACATTGGTATTACATTTCAGAAAACATTTCAAATTTCAAACCCTTGTTTGCAGCTATTGTTTTTTTATCTTTTTTTTAATAATAAATAATATATATATATATATATATATATATATATATATATATATATATATATATATATATATATATGTGTGTGGGGGGGACGTGTGTGTGTGTGTTTGTACATACATATCTAATTATGCAAATGTACGGCATAACTTTTATACTACATAATTCAGGACATGACTAAATTACATTGCTCAGAACATACATTATTCATTATTTGTAAAACTCTTTGTAAATACAAATTATAGTGAAATTAGAAGAATAAATTTATCAGAAACATTAGAATTATTTCAAATTATAAATAGGCACATACGAGTTATTAGTTAATATTTTGTAGTTATTTGTACTATTGAAAAATATAAATGTCTCTTCAGTAATTCTCTAATTTATTCTCATCAGAATATAGCACTGTTTCATATACATACTTGTAGTTTTATTTGTATGTGTATTTTTTATCATGAATTTGTGTTGATGCTTTTCTCTAAAACAACATACGTCGCTAGAGTGATTGCGTTACTTCAACTAATGAAATATTCTGTTACATTAATTATTGAAATAAGCAGATATTTTCTAGGTTCATTATTCAGGATATGGACAAAATAATATAAATTTACATCATTTAATTAAAAAATTAAATTCTTAATTTGCTAAAAGAACTAAAAGTATTTAAAATTTAAAGAAACATATTTTTTAAATATACGTGAGAGTTAACTTAAAATTTTCCCAAAGTATATTTTATTTACCGGTTATAACTCTTCCTCTTCTCCTTAAACAATAGGCAATTTGCCTGTTTATATATATATATATATATATATATATATATATATATATATATATATATATATATATATATATATATATCATGTTTAAATACTGCCACTACATAATTCCAATAGGTCGATGTTTGATTCGGCTTATTGTTCCTATTCTATATTCTATCGTTCTACTTTTATTCTAGTTTCTTGCTATTTTTCTTCTTCATATGCAACGACGGTGACGATGATGTTTCTTTCTGATCTGAAAATTATATTTTTCCGTCTTCTGCAAATCATTATTTTTAGTTTGTTCTTCGTAATATTCTCAAATCCGTGGTTTCTAATTCACTTTCAGGTGTTCGTGTTTTATTTGTGTATCTAATTATCTAGTGATGGTTCTGTACATTCTTGTTTTTCTTGTCTTTGTATATATCTATTTCTCTGTGTTGTCAGGTATCACTTGCTGCATCACTTAATTTAGGCAGTAGTCTTTATTTCAATTTGTCTTGATTACATTGGCTTATATAGTTAATCCTAAATCTTTAATCTGCAAGATCTCTTATATATTTTCATGTGCAAAAGTTTTGAATCGCAATATATAGTAATATAACTAACTTTTTTCTGGTTGTAATTAAGATATTTATTAGTCTAATAAAGAAGGTTTTTATCTCAAAAACAAATATCTTCTAAACATTGGTTTGTTTTTCATATATGCTACGAAACTGTTTGCCTTCTTATAAATATACAAGCGTTTGTTATCTATAAGAGATTTAACTGCTTATATGCGGGAACAAATACTTCTTTGAAATAACTCTTATTAAGAGAAACATAAAAAAACTGAAATTTGAGGAAGTGTTATTAGTAACCAAATAGTTCTATGATAAAGTTAGGCGGGTTAGTTTTTTTTGTTCTAACTTTGTAAATTTCATAGTTTTAGTTTTAATTTAAAAAATATTGGTTTGTGGTAGACTATGGTATTTTTATGGCCCTGATAAAAAAATTACTAAATAAAAATGTTTATTTTATTTCATCAACTCAACTTTCACAACATTAGGCAAATAAAAGCCTTTACATTTTCCTAAGACATAGCGAATGAGACGTATTTGTGTTGCGTTATAACCTCTTTAAAACGACAGTTCCTGGTAGTAATATCACAAACGTTTTTTCTGGTTCTAATGAAGATATTTATTAGTCAAATAAAGAAGGTTTTTACTTTAAAAACAAATATCTTCTAACCTTTGGCTTGTCTTTTATATATGTTACAAACCTCTTGGCCTTCTCATAAATATACAAGCGATTTTTATGTGTAAGAGATTTAAATTCTTATATGCGGGAACAAATTCTTCTTTGAAATAATTCTTATTAGGAGAAACAAATAAAAAACAGAAATTTGAGGAAGTCTAATTTTTTTAAATTGTTCTAACTTTGTATATTTCATAGTTATGATTAAAAAAATATTGGTTTGTGGTAGATTATGGTATTTTTATGGCCCTGAGCAGAAAATTATTACATTTACTAAATTTTATTTCATCAACCTAATTTTCATAGCTTTCGGCAAATAAGAGCATTCACAATTTCCTACAATATCGCGAATGAAATTTCAATGTTGGCTCAAAGTTATATTTGTATTGCGTCGTAACTTGTTTGAAACGACAGTTCCTAGTTGTAATCATATATTTACTAAGTTACTATTTAGTAAATAATGTACTAATTAAGAGTTGAAATTAGTCACTTTGTAGTTTTCAGGACAACAAACAATTATTTACGTTTTCAAGTGTTACTTGGACGAGGCAAATTAGGTTTGTATTGTTATGTGATGCTTTTTTCATAACTGTTTATTGCTTATGTCAAAGAAAGTGTGAAAATAATGTTTCTACAAAATTGATGAGTTAATTTTCATTGAAAATATAGTATCTAAACTTTTATCCATAAGATGTAAAAATTATTATTAATACAGGTATATAAATATTTTATGGTTAACCAAAGTAAACCATAATCAGAAAATCGCCATCAATTGGTAGAATCCCACTGTTTACTTGTAGATTTATATGTCATGGTGAAGGTAAAATTAATTTTCCCTAATACGAACGTTTATATACAAAGAAATAAATCAACCTATTTTTAAAATATTAATTTATGTTGTATTACAATGTGTAAATTGTCTGCAGAACTTAACACTTATTGCATACTATAATCTATCAAACAATAATAAATTCAGAAATTTAAAACATAAATACTAAAAAAAATCACTAAAATTACATCATAAAATAAAACTGTATAACTCAAAATTCAATTACAAAAATAGCTACTAAAAATTACAATTTAAAAATATATTGCATTCAACAGCTCACAAAGGTCATTCAACATTGTTATTTGGAATATGTAAATCAAGGTCGTTCTTTATGAGATAGTATTATAAAAATTATTTAATCTCCCGAAAAATATTTCAATTGGAAATTGAAACGTTGATAATGCTTTAAAAGTAATTACCGGTAGTTTCATTTTTCGGTCTGTAAATCTATTTAATCATAACCTATAAACATAAAAGTATTTTAATTTAAAAAAAGTATATTTTTATCACAAAATAATAAAACTAATTGGGATATGGTTTCTGAAACCAAAACCAAGTTTAAAACCGTAACAAATACTTTTGTAAAATCAATAGAATTGTTCTAATCACTAGGTTAACACAATTTACTTTTAGAGTTATTGTCAACCGTAATTATAAACTCTGACACAAGTTTATCGGAACGTACTGTCGCCATGGAAACCAGCGTTTAGAGAAACTGTTTCTTTTAAAATTGAATTTTATTCAAGTAAAATATCTCTTAAACTTATTTTAGCTGTTAAATGTAAAAGGTCGGACAGTTATTATTTTAGCGTCTAAACCAATATTTTTAGGTGGAACACATATAAATGTTTTACAAGTTTACTTTATATGTTATAACACAATAAAGTATCCCGTAGCATGAGTTAGGTTATAAAAAAATTCAATGTTCCTGCGTAAGCTAAGCTAAGCATTACCATTCAGCGCTGGTATGGACATTTATAAAATATGGTATCACAAAGAGTTCAACCGACACAAGGTACCACTTCACATATCAAGCGGTTATCATACACTAGTAAATTTTATTTTTCATAATAATTAACCCTATCCAAACCAAGTAATTTGTAGCTGTGTTACAATATAGCTATATGTTGTTATGGTTAAACATTATGCTTTATTTTGTACGGTAAACCTATGACATCTCGTGGGTATTTACATGGGGAAAATTCAAGATATTTTTGAATTAAACGACTACATTTTGGTTTTGAGGAAGGAGAGCAAGCTCCAATACTTCTACCTGTTCCTAAGGACACACTTCTACACCGCTTAGTAACTTACATATCGGAAGCTTTATTGATGGGCTATAATAATGAAAAAACATTAGGTTATCAACTTTCACCTTTTCAATACTTTTCACAATTCAGTGGTCTAGCAAAGAAATACAAGCGCGTTTCTTCAAACATGTTGAGACATAGATACTCGTTTGTACAGGAAAAATACGTCTTCGGTCAGTTTTGATTTTTGTTGGTTTAAAAATATAATACTAGTAACTGAATCTGAATTTTGAACTCAATTTGTATAGTGTTATTTCTGACAAGCGGCAGGTTCTTTGAAAAAATGAGATATCGTAAAATTATTTTTAGAAATTAACTTAGCACATTCTTAAAAATTTTAGAGTATTTAGAGAAAATGAGCCCATAAAGTTCATTTTGAAAATAATTATATGAAAAGGGTTTCCAATATATTTTCCCTTATGTATTCTCACTATGTGAGGGTTTGTGCGTGCGCGCGCGCGCGTGTGTGTGTGTGTGTGTGTGTGTGTGAGTGTGTGTGTGAGTGTGTGTGTGAGAGAGTGAGTGTGTGTGTGTGTGTGTGTGTGTGTGTGTGTATGGGTTTGTGTGTGTGTGACCACGTAGTATTAATATGTTAGTTTGTATCATATTGTTTTATTTACATCCTGGTAAGCATAGATTATTAAATATTATTTATTTATAAATATGGTTTTGTAACCCCAATTTTATCTCCTAGACCTTTCGGTTTGTTTTCTTCTATTTTTTGTTGCTCCAACATATTATTATTATATTTTATTTGTATTGTGATATTATTTCTCTTGAATCATTCTCATTCAACTCATGGGAAGAAAACTATTAATCGTAATTATTTTTTAGTTTCAAGAAACATACATTATATAAATTATTTTTAGTGAGAATATAAATTTCCTCTATTAAATATTATATTTGCTCCAATGGAAGTGTAACACGAAACACAGTTTAAATTCCGTAATAGAAAAAGAATCGAACATAAAAGTCGTTGCAATCAGTTAATAGGACGCTGAATCAACTGGAATATTATGGGTGACTCTGACGATTTATCCGTCCTTAAACCATTTTGGTAATGAAAATACAGCACAGTTATCAGTTACCATGACAACCAGCTTCCTAATAGCGAATGCAGGCATAAAGATATGTTTTACGGTCTTGTTTTATTGCAGCAGTAAATGAATTACTTTCTGCAGTTAATTACAACTGTAATAGTTGGCAATAGAAACTTAATTTTACACAGAAGATTTAAAATGGGTCAAGTTCGTAAAAGAAATTTACCAATAAGTGATATTAAAATAAAAATGATTTCAATATATTCAATAAGAATATCTTCAGGAGTTAAAATTTAAAAAATTCTTATTCAGGTTAGATTATATCACACCATGTCCATAAAGTAGAGATATATCGGCCTTGAATGGCAACAGAACATATCGATTGTCATTTAATTACCAAAAAAAAAATAATAATAATTGGAGTAAACCGGGTGTTTTCTGATTTAATTCCATTTATATTTATTATGTGACATGGTTTGTTTATACCGGAACATTTACGTGCACTAATAGTTTATATGCACCAATTAGTTTTAAACTCTTACATATATTAATATTTTCACGTGTGTAATATATTTCATTCCTTAATTATACAAAATAGTTAAAGAAAAACAAAGTTTACCTTCAAAGGACATTTTCGGTGTGCGATAGATAATGTGGTGTGTCAGTATATGTGTGTGTGTGTGTGTGTGTGTTTGTGTGTGTGTGTGTGTGTGTGTGTGTGTGTGGGTGTGTGTGCGCGGGCGTGCGCGTGTGTGTGTGTGTGTATGTGTGTGTGTGAGAGAGAGAGAGAGAGAGTATGTGCGTGTGTGTGGGTATGTGTGTGTGTGTGTGTGTGCATGTGAGAGAGTGTTTGTGTGTGTGTGTGTGTGTGTGTGTGTGTGTGAGTGTGTGTGTGTGTGTGTGTGTGTGTGTGTGAGTGTGTGTGTGTGTGTGTGTTTGTGTGTGTATGTATGTGTCTGTGTGTGTGTATGTGTTTTGCCACTCCCCAATTTTCTACATCTCGAAGTGATCACGTAGTATTTTGTACGTTGATTTATTTAATAGTATTTGTATACAAGTTAACATTAAGTATATGTTATTTTTTTATGAAAATGGATAAATTTTCTTTCTTTAAAATTTCTTTCAATTTTTGACCGTGAATATCCATTGCTATTTAATTTTACTAATATATCCTGTTTTAAAGTTAATTTTCTTACTTATTTTTACACTCATTTTATTAAATTTCATTCTTGCCACACATATTCGTATATCCACCTGTAATAATATATTATTATAAAGTACATATATCTAGACAAATACAAACTTCGTGATCTAAAGTATATATAACCATAAGAATTTAACCTAAAAATCAATTATACAAACTACTGTTAATAAGTTTTAATTTAATTGAAAACCAATTTGTGAACAATTATTGAATGTTTTTATACTTTGTTTAGGCTTTCATTAGTTTTCAAATTTATAATTAATTTCCTTATATTAGTGATCGTTTTTATGTTTAAAACCAGCCTTTCGCCCTAATTTTAACAATTTGTTTTAATTCTTTTTAGGTATGCTTAGATTCCATTAGCAATAACAAGGCATTTGATTTATATTTGTTATTTCTTTGTAAGTATTATGAAATACTTCCTACAAATAAAAACTTTATATTCATTTTTATTGTTTTCTAGATAACGATTTACTTTTAATCTATCTATCATTCTAACTGAACTTAAACTTCACAATCATGTCTTATGGCTTGAAATGAAATAAAACTGAAACAACTTTATACTTATCTTTGAACATAAAACTGCTTGTACAGACAGAGTTTTCAAATTTAATAACGTTTTTATAAAACGATATTTGCTTCAACATTTTATGTTTACAAACTATTTAACCTATAATTTTTAACTCACTTTGGCAATAATTTTTTGATTACCCTTTAAAGTTTTTTCCAATAACGGTGGGTAAAGCCAGCTAGTGATGTTAAAATTACTGCAAACAAGTTTAGATTTTTTGACAAATTTACATAATAATTTATTATTATTGTAATCAAGACTTTTTCACTAGCCTCATTAGCAACATTCTCACAAATTTTTGTCAACTTGAATGCCTCTTTTAACGGCTGCACCCGTCATTTCTGGAGATCAGGATGGATTGATGCAGAGATATGAACCATCTTTGGCTAAGAACCAGAATTTGGAATTTTCAGAATTCTCACGTGTAGTTTAACCTTTACATTTATTGCTGTCAGTACAAGTTACGTTCAGCAAATATGCAAGGTTTTGGTAATTCCTACAAAGGAAATATTTTGCTGGTAGTTTTTAAAAGAAACGTATTGCATGATTTTGTGTCGAGCGCTAGATCTAGACCGCCACTTTGCTCATACGGTGCAAATCTAAATTGAAGAGGCATCAATATATCTTGGACGAAGTTTTATAGTTTTACAAAGAGGGATTCAAGGTAACGTTCTTAAAACCAACTAAAATGCTCTTAGACATTGCCAATCTAAGAATAGGCTAGGCTAGCTCTCTTTTTACCTTTGGTCCTCTCTGCTATTTCATGATTGCCATTTCCACTGGAAATATATCGAAATACAATTTTGAATATTATTTCCATTAAGTATTTAATTGAAAACATGACTATCGCTCTATAGCTTTCATCTCCTGAACTTTAAAATAAATTTAAATAGTTGTTACAATACAATATAGAAACGTTCGAATCTCTATAAATATTTTAAATTTTTTTTTATAGGACTCACATTTTGCAATGCACTTTAGATATACTTTTGTTTTTTTATCGTTGCGTTTACCTGACACATTTTCAGTTAACTTTGTCTTTTTTTAACAATGTCTATATCTTTAATATATTTAGAAAAACATTATAATTTCATCCCACACAAAAAGGTTTAATTTCCATTCATTAGTATTACTTTATTTTTAATGATTTTATTATTTGTATACTATTATTTAACATTATTTTTATTTTAACATATTAGAAAACTGTTTCTAGGACTGATACAAACAAGTTTTACAAATCTAAAAGATGTGATGTTTATATAAGCTAAGAAACTCTTTCCATTCCACAATACTTTCACAAAGAGCCTTAACATTATGTTTGCCTAATTTATAAAAAATATTGACAGCATACCAAAAACTGAAATAGGTATCTACTTGTGTTTCAGTTTCTGAAATACATGTCTGTGTGTTTTTTTATTTAATTACCCGTTTGAGTGTTTTTAACTCAAATGGGATTTCATGAGAAGTAAGCTTTTAGGTAGAGATAGCTTTTAAATAAATTTTTAGGAATGAAATTTTATTTTTTATTGTTTAATAGAAGCATTATTACATAGAAATAACAGTACTGGTTTTTTTATTGCCATTCGTATGTTTTCTTAAGATTAGTTACCAATAAAAAATCAATATGTGATTAAAATACTTAGTTTATACGGATTGTTGTTCCTAATTAAAAAAAAAAACTTTTTATGAAGTGATATAACTGTTTAGAGAATTTGTTTTAAAAACTGTATCTAATAAGTGGGTATATAGAGAATTTTAAAATTATTAGTAATAATGTGGAGGTTGAACATTACTTTTTATTGCTCTGTAAGGTATCAACTTTTATAGCTTTAATTTTAATTACGCTACGGAAAGAATTTTATTACACTCACTTAAAACGTAATTCATTTGACACAGTTTTTGTGTTATACGTCTCAAGGTTAAAAACAATTTTTATAAAACATTTTTTATTTTTAATTTATAATTTTTTTAATTCTTTTTATTGTTATTTTTTATATTTATTTTATAAATTTACTTTTTATACCCATTAACCGAAATTGATTATCATGTAGAATGTGGGATTAAATATGTCAAACACAAATAACTTTTTCATAGGTATATATATATATATAGCCTATGTAAAAATATAGCAACAAAGATTAATATAATTAAATAATTTAAATTGAGTTAAATTAATTTGTTGTTTCGTGAGTCAAGTATCATTTATTAAAGATTTGAAAACGTTTCGATGACTATATTACTATCCACATTCAGACAATGTACTTTAGTACAATAGACAAAATTAATTACTTATGTCTAGAAAATTTAAAACATTGGATAATTTGAACATTGAAATAATATTTCAAGAGGTTAGTTTAACATAACTTAGATCATATTTTTATGAATGTTTTTTGAGATATTTTAACCACAGTTTTTATAGATTTTATTTCACATGAACCAACTCGTTTTGTAGAGTATTTTTAATAATTTGATTTGATTATGTGTCATTTATAATATTTATTTTAAATTTATATTATAATTATATA
>JBAIZL010000001.1:273775924-273850924 GCA_036971475.1 Prosapia bicincta | reverse complement strand
ATTTAGTACACACTTCCATTTTCCTTTAATCGTTGGTCATCCTGTTTGGTGGTACTTATGGCAATGATTTAATCGCCTAGTAATAGTTACGTCAGTCACCCATACGTCGGAAGGACAGTGATTAGGCCAAATTTAATTTTACGTTTTTCAATCGATTCGATTCGCTTTAAATTTACAAAAATACATTCTAAATAACTCGAAATGATGGTTTCTTCTTAGTATACTGAAAAACCAATACTGGTTAAAATGGTCGATAATCCTTCTACTGCCTTAGAAATACCTTTATTTTAAAAACCCACTAAATTAGTCTTTCAAAACTTACCATACTATATGGTTTGACGTAGATTATAGTGTTATGTTTTCAAAACTAATGCAATTTATGGTCTTATAATTCCAAACCATGGTTGCTACTAGTTACAAAACCATAACACATTAGCCTACTATACACATGCGTCTATATTAAACAAAAAATAATTATTAAGTGTCTTGTTAGGATACATTACGTTAAAAGAAATTTTAATGGTCCTAACGTAAGCTATTCGGTTGCTGAATTCCACGTTAGCATTAACAGAGTCATACATTTTGTAGCCGGTTACTTTGTTATATTGTTCCAAAGATAATATACCGATTTAATTTCCCATAAAATAGTGTTTTGGTTTATAAAGGTACATTCAGTTTACATAGATTAACTATTATGATTTTCAAATTTTACTGTTCACAAAATTGTAAAGAATGTATTTTTATGTAACACATAAATTTATGAAAGAGTGTGGCCCAATCACTTTTAGAATTATAAGTTAGAATACACGATTTGAAATTAAGGTGAAATTATACCTAATTTTATAATTTAATATTTACCGTGGTAATATTCAAAGAAATTTAAAAAAATTATATGAAAAAGAATCATTTATAGTTTTCTTGGTATACCTTATGTAAACGAGAGATTTATTAATTTTACCAAATATGCAGAAATATTTTTATAATTTACTTATTATAAACTCCAACATTTTCATAGTAAATTATGCATTATATCCGTAACTTTAATCCGAAATTTGTTAATTTCTCATATACAGAAGGAAATAAAAGTGTCTATTAATAACGCTGGAACAACACGAAGCAGTAAAACACATCTTTACGTCTGCATCCGCTCTTCGCAGCCCGGTTGCCATGGTAACGGATAGTTGCGCGCTGTAGCCTCATTATCAAAATGGATCAAGGGCTGAGAAATTGCCTCATTTACCAGTAACATTTATGCCGGTACACGCATTCCATTCGCCGATAGTGGCTACACCTTCGGTGATTTATTTCCCTTTTACTAACAACATTCTAAATAATTATTCATTTTAAGGGAGTTTAGAAAATGTCACTAAATACAACAATACACACTGTAATTGCAGAATAGTATATGTCGTTACATAAATTTGTACAAAATGCTTTTGTTTGACTAAAGTCTCACTTACATGAAAATAAAAAATAAAAACAACACTTAGGGCATATATATATGTTGATGAAAATATGTAATAGTGACTTAAGGAATCAATACTAATTAGAAATATTTTAAAGTCTAAAAACGTCAGAATGCTATAAAAATGATAATAAAACTCGACTCTTCAAAATCCTCTCCTTAACAATACCGACCTCAAGGTTGACCGAAGTGAGTTCAACCAATTAAATATTTAGTCAGAAAGTATTGATTCAATTGTTCCTGAGAGCAACGTTTATTTTAATTCTGTCACAACACCTTACCTGACGTTGTAGGTATTTATTGCTAATATAGTGTTATGTGTTTTATTATTTAAAACATTCTAATTATTTTATTAATTAAAACAACCTCTCACCACATATTCAAAAAAATGTATTTTAACCATATGTACATTTCGATTACAAAGTAATCATCTTCAGAGGTATTTTACAAAAAATATGTTTTTGTAAAATACCTCTGAAGATGATTACTTTGTAATCGAAATGTCCTTAAGGTTGAAATAAAATTTTTTGAATTTGTGGTGAGAGGTTGTTCTAATTAATATAAACATTTACGCTGCAGTTGCTTCAAGTTGTGGTTATTATAATTATAAGTGATATTTTTTGATACTATAAACAATAATCCAGGGGAAACACGACCTGTTTATATTCATATTTACTAATTGTTTCTTGTAATGTTATAAATTTAGGGAATAGATATTAGTTAAGTGTTGTCCTTTCTGTTATTTTCTAGGGGTAACATGTACATGTATTTCCAAAAATGTCACTAAACATGACCTAAATAGAGTATAAACTTACATGATATAATTTTCGTAAAAGAAGGCCTAGTCGGTGAATCATTGTTAGCAGGTAGTCCGATTGGCGTGTGAGTAAATGAGTGAGTCAGTGTGTGTGTGTGTGTGTGTGTGTGTGTGTGTGTGTGTGTTTGTGTGTGAGTATGTGTTTGTGTGAGTGTTTGTGTGTGTGTGTGTGTGTGTGTGTGTTTGTGTGTGTGTGTGTGTGTGTGTGTGTGTGTGTGTGTGTGTGTGTGTGTGTGTGTGTGTGTGTGTGTGTGTGTGTGTGTGTGTGTGTGTGTGTGTGGGTGGGTGTGTGTAGTTATGTGTGTGTGGGTGGGTGGGTGTGTGTAGTTATGTGTGTGTATCATGTGTATGTGTATTTATGTATGTGTATGTGTGTGTCTTTGTGAGTATTGTTTGTTACTGTTTTTCTCTTATATTATGTATGAGCTTTCCTTATTATGTATTATGTCTGCTCTTGAATGCTGAGTGATTATCGTTTTCGTGCCGGTAATTGGACTGTGTAATATTCTGTGTATAGTCTACTGCAGGCTTTTGTGTGATATTGCAATGGCCTTTGTAATTTAGTAGCTACCTGTTTTGTACCATTGCTAAAACCAATAAATAAATAAATACGTTAATAATTAAAATACAAGGGTTTTAAAAATAATTTAGAGAAGGGAGATTTGCCAATTGTTACACAATACACACCAGCTGGAGAAAGACGGGGAAAAGAGTAACAGACTTTGTTTGCCCAACGGGAATCTTCTTTTAAAGTGTAATTGTGCACGTTTTAAGTAAAATTCTATCACTGTCATGCACTTTGTCTATCACAGAGCTAGAAGGATTTTAATAGACTTTTGTATCGCGTTTCCTGTCTGTTTCAAATTTAATCTCTTATCGGTATTTAATTTTAGCAGACTATAATGCTGAAAGTAGTTATTTATATAAATTTAAAAATTTGTAAACAATTAGCTCTTAAAAGTTAAAGGAATAAACACTTTTAAACGTATACAATTGATAAACATTCACAACTAAAATAACGAATATTGTTGATAATTAAATACATATCAAGGTTTATGTTCAATGTTTTTTCACACGGATGACTTATTTATTGAATACAATATTGTTTGATGTTATCGAGTGAATTGTGTTAACATTAAATACATTGTCATTTACATTCTTATCTATATTGTAAACCTTTTTCAGGGTGTATTTGGCCTCTATCTATAGGCAGATTGCATTCATGTGTTTATGAAATTTAGTTTACACAAGTTATTGGGATTATTGGGATTATTGTAAATAATATATCACATATATATATATATATATATATATATATATATATATATATATTTATTTGTGTGTTTGCGTGTGTGTGTGTGTGTATGTTTGTGTATGTGTTTTATATATTCTCCTTTTCTACTTCGAAGGCCATGCATCAAGTTTACTTTTCCTCATGTGGAAAACAACAACTAAATGAGCTTTGAGTGGTAACAAAAATGTTAAAGGCATTTTAAAATGCATATTTTCTGACCTTAAAACTACTTACTACTGTTCTCGAGAAAAATCAACATTTCCTGTAGCAATATGGTTTTGTTTTTATTGGTTTGTAAGGCAAAAACCCTGCAGAGGGAAATGTTTGTCCACTTAACATATTTGCCTAATTCACGAAATGAATTTTACTGTTTCTAATGAAAATACTCCCGTGCAAACATTTAAGAAGCAAAAATTGTGAAGAATTATGAAATTATATTATGAAGCAAAAGGAATGTTCTGTGATACAATGTTTTTCATAATCTTCTCGACAGATGGGACTAGTTACTCAACAGTTATTGCTGAAATGGTAAAGATCGGTTGAACAATCTTGAATGGAATACTTGAGCTGATATTATCAGATACTGTTTCCAATTTAAAAGTACAACGTTGAAAATAATATTATAAAGTACAAACTCGTTCTCTCAATCAGTACACACACACACACACACACACACACACACACACACACACACACACATGCACACACAACACACATACACACGCACACACACACACACACAAACATATATATATATATATATATATATATATATATATATATATATATATATATATATTTGAAACTCTTTAAATATTGCTTTACAATTGTCTGATTTTTAAAAAAACTTTCATCGTATGAAGTCAATACAAGAAATGTAAGCGGAATTCTATTCAAATAATCAGCAGTGAATCGGATGTGGAAAAAAAAACTAAGCACCTAAAAATAGCAATTTTAATTCAATCAACATATCGACATCAACGATTACTAATATCATTTTCAAACGCGATTGGCATTTCGTGTGATATTTGTTGAATGGGTTTAATGGATAATTACATTACTCATTGTTTTTGTAAAGCTTTATTTAAATTAAAATACTGACATGTAAACAAATAATGTAAATCGAAATCGCCTTAACAGCCTTTAATATTCCCGTTATAGGAGTGCATATACGCGTATTCTGACCTGCTCCATACATTTAAAGTTTTTAACAGTATAACTGATTATGTAAATTTTAATTAATTAATTATAAAATAATAATTTGTAATAAATTGGTGGTTTTGATAGCGAAATATAGGTAATTCTTCTGGTCAATTTAATCTGTTGCTTTTACTTCAATTAAGTAATTTAAAATAATTTATGTTTAATTTGGTTCATGTCTGAAATTATCTATCATAATTTTATGGGTAAAATTTCATGGGTCATTTTATGGGTCATTTCAATAAAATTATTAGTGTTATATATATATATATATATATATATATATATATATATATATATATATATGAATGTATATATTTATAATTTTTACTATATGTACATAAATGAAAATATTACTGGGTATTTATGGGAGTTACCTTTAGAAGATTAATTGTATCTTCGTTGCCAAACATGTAAAAAAATTATACTTTGGCTAAACAAAAAGGAAACTAAAAGACAGATATAATAAGCATCTAAATGCATACATCAATCCTAACATTAACAACTCAAACATGGCATGCCATCAAAAACAACATACATTACGCACATTAGAAAACATACATATAATAAAAAAAGTACAATAAGACCTCAAAATGACAATCTGGGAACATCTACTTGTTTACAAAAAAAAAATAATATCATAATGAACAAATAGAAATAAAATTTAAAAACGATAATTTGTTCAACCTAACAGACAAAATTAACCCCAAGACAAACAAAAGGTTCCTCCAGTGCAGTGAATCCGAAATTAGAACAGTACCGTTATACCACGTGACAACGGGAGTTCCACACACCTAGCAATCTACTACAACACCCAGTTTCAATTGATGCTCGACAATGAAAGTACCATTAATCTTCGAAAGTTAACTCTCCCATAAATACCATATATTTATATGTATAAACGTTAGGAGATGAAAAAATATTATTTTTATGTTTATTTAAAACTTTACTGTTTTTATTTCTTATGGTAAATTAAATGACTTACTTGTAGTGTATTATTATAATATAAAAACCAAAATAAATAGGTAGTATCTTGAAATTTGAGGTTTTACGAAATACAACAACAAAAAGATAAGAAAACCATCACAAATAAATAAAACAACATGAAAATAAGAAACAAAATATCTCTATAATAAATACAAAGGGCTTATATCTGTAATATTTCGTAGTGTAAACTATAAAATCAGAAATGTAAAACACGCCCGTTGAAATCTAAACACAGGCAATTGCTAAAAGCCGATCAAGAGTAACTAATATTAATGGCTTCCCTTCCAGTTAATAATGAATTAACTCTAACGCCGTTCCTCTGTTAATTGTAGCTTGTTAAATTATTACCCCCCTCCGGAAGTCACCATATTTGAAATATTGTTTTCTTCTAACTTTTTTATTATAACCTTTAAATTTATCGTCCAAATTGGCAAGTTGTTTGTTAAGCTAAGTTGTATATTGTGTTCGCGTGTTTCAGCTATTTTGTTCTATTACCTGAAATAAAGTTTAAATGAACATAAGTATTCCAAAGCTTGGGCAAAGTGTTCCGTTATGGTGTAACAGAAAATTTTACTCATAATAACAGAAAACATTCATCTCCAATATAGGTACATTATCCGACCTATATTCAGAATCACTTCTAACCCTATGTAGGGGTAAATAGTCACACACACACACACACACACACACACACACACACACACACACACACACACACGCACACAGAAACACACCCACACCCACCCACACACACAGACACACACACACACACACACACACACACACACACACAAACACACACACTCTTACACACACACACACACACACACACACAAACACACACTCTTACACACACACACACACACTTACACACACACACACACACACACACACACACACACACACACACTCACACACACATACACACACTCTTTACACACACACACACACACACACACAGACACACACATACACACACACACACACACACACACACACACACATACACACACACTTACACACAAAACACCTACATTACAATAAATGCAAAGTTACCGATCAAAATGTATAGCCAAGAGCAGATTTGATGTTAACATGAAGATATGTGAAAACAAATTGCATATTAGGTTCTTAATAATTTGGCTAAATAATGGTGGAAGCTCGAAGCTTATGATGAATCACAGGTTAATTGTAAATCTATATTTACGATTTGGCTCGGCGCCAGTTGAAGATTCTGTTATTTCCCTATGTCACAACGTTACATTAACTGCCTCTAACTGCACTAACTCCAAGTTGATAAATGCCCCTTAACCCTCTTGGATTCACGGTTTCTCAATAGCATCTAAACGTAAATAATAGGATCTAGCTACTTGTAAAATAGGTATTTTACTCATTGGGGCATTTTTAATTTTCATTTATTCCAATTTTTTCTAACATTAAAATGTATTCTACAAAATACACTATATATTTTCTGTAGTAATATATTACCTCTTTCCGCAGGGATAAACGTTGTCTTGAATTTACCACCTCAATATATTGTAAAATAAATAAGCTTTAGAGGGGCTTACGCAACAATGACCGCTATTGTTCATCCTGCAAACATCTGTTGTACGTTTAGGTAATTAGAGTGTAGAGAGGCAGCAAGCTCAAAATATACATTCACTAGTGCAATTTAACTATCTGCATTAAACACCTGGAATTCTGTGAGTACCGACCGCTGTACGATCTGTTTGTTCAACAATCGAGGATTAAACAGATTCTGAATGGATCCGAGAATTACTGTCCGAGTATCCTTTGTTAGCAAGCTCTGCAGCAATTGTTTACATATTTTGCGTTGACATTTAGTTTTGAATGAAACTAACATTTTGTGTTATTATTTAAATTTATGAATTAAAAGAGATTCAGATATTGAACATTTATAATAAAATGGATATACAAATTATAAATGTTTAAGCAGTGCCAATTTTTAAACGAAGAACGTTTGTAGTTTGTAAATGTTTAAATTTTCCAAAGGTATTATATTTATTAATAACATAAGTTATCCTATGGAAGTGCTATTTCAAGTCTAAAAAATTGTTTTGACAGTTTATCTTTTTTCATCAAAAAGATTTTCATAAACTAATGAAGAAACTCTCTCGATGAATGACCCACATTTAACTTCAGTGAAACACTGTTTTTTTGTATTTTAAAATTAAATAACTGCGTCTTTCATTGGTCGATAACAATAGTTTAACAAATTTGAGTTTGCTCTTTCTTCCATATAAGGAGTGATAACTTTTAGCATGGATATCATGCCACTGGTTTGAGAAATTTTATTTTACACTAAACAAGAAACGAAAAGATAATAATCTTTTTTTATAATTACTTCAATTAGGATTTAAATCTTGTCTGGATATCACCACGGCAGACTAGATTAGAAGAATCGTCAGGCAACATAGTTATTACATGTATCTTCCTGAAAAGCGCGGATACCAGTTCTTAAGTGCTTATTAAAATTCTTATTATACTCATCTTCACTTCTGTTAGGAATATTTGAATATTGTTTCTGCCTTGCCTAATATTAAAGTATTTGTTTAGTACTATTTAAGTTTTTAAAATGGAGTCATTCCGAAACGTATCAACATAGTAAAATATTGTAATGTTAGTAAAGGCAGGAAAATTTCAAATAAATTTTTTTTCTATTTTGTCTTTTAATATTGTTATTTTGACATATGTAAATGGATATTTATATTAATTGTAATTATAAAATGAAAAGAAAAGACAATTTTTCCTTATTGATTTAAGTAAGAATTGACTTTAAAAAACTATATTACTTTCTTGTAATATACAATTGAAAGATTTTAATGTAAATTTGGAAAACGAAATTTTAGGTAAAGTCTAATTCTAGTAATCCGAATTCCTTTAATCCGAAACGTCCACTAGTCCGAAACGTTTACTAGTTCGAAACGATTTAGAAAAATGCAATACAAAACTCTAGAATATTGAAATAATCGATAAACAAATGACTTTAAGAGAGGTTTAAAGGAGAAAGACAACATTGTTTTTTTTTGTTTACTTTGCAATAATACACAATATCAAGAGCACAGTGGTACAATATATTACAATAAAAATATTTAAAAGAACCCCAATACCACAAAAATAATCAAAAATAACAAATAAAACAAGTTACTTAAGATTAAACTCTTATGTACATTTCGATGACCATGTCATCATCATCAGAGGGTCTTGTTACAAAACACAATCTAGCACACAAGAAGTTACAAACTAGAATGATGATTTGCAATAACCTCAGTGTATCGATCCCTTTTGATTATTCGGCCTACAGCAGTTCAGTTTCAACGTTTACGGCAAGAAGACGGTAAAATTGTTTTGTCATAGCAGTGTGTTAAACTTTAATTCTTATAATGGTGCCTTCTTCTCTTAAGAGAAAACACAGAACACTTTCGTTGTCTTGTCGCGTAAGTGCGACATTCTAAAACGACTTGATGCCGGGGTACCTGCTACAAAATTAGAAGATTTAGGGATCGGAATGAATGAATACGCTTTGGTAGAAATTGCTCTACACACATGGTTTCTGAAAGAGCGATGTCGCTAAACAATCCCATATTTGGCTCTTTATTGCAGGAAAAGGCGAGATTCTTTTCTTCTGAACTTTACCCCAAAAAGGAAGAGTTAAAAGCCAGTGATCATTGGCTTGACATTTTAAAAAAAGACAATGTATACGGTGCCTTTCTATCACGGAAAAAATCTTCAAATAATCCGGATGGTATGGAACCTTTTCGTCAACAATTTCTGGACAACGTTAGTGAATTAAATTTATGTTCTGATCAGGCTTCCAGTGCAGATGAAAGTGGCTTATTCTGGAAAACTATACTTGAACTAACATTCCTCTTAACGTTTGCCTATACGTACTTTATAATACCATATAGGCATATATGTGGCCGTACTTACGTTGTAAGTATACGTAGTATGCGTACATTCCGGAAATCCGTAAAATCCAACGAACCGAAACGATCGTACATATTTTGGAATACCGGGATTGGATTGTATAAGAATGAAATGTTACTATATGTTGCTTATAAATTTAAGGTAAACTATTCATATGTAAATCAGCCTTCAGTGTCACTCTTTTATTGGTTTTGCTTTATTTTTTCCAGACTTGTATCATATTCAAGTGTAGTTACGAAGAAGTAGTACAGTATATAGTATAGATAAATAGTATATATATATATATCTATATATATATATATATATATATATATATATATATATATATATATAGATATATAGATATAGTATCATATAGTGAGTTTTGTCTATAGAATTGAAGTGTCACGAGGGTCATGGTGCAACTTTTAAAGGAAACAGATGACATTTTTAGGAATATATTTCAAAAGCGCACTTATATGAACATTGAAATGCATAATTGTACACTGCAAATAATTTTATAGTAAATTTCTAATAGCGTTTATCGGTAATTATAATAAACCCCGAATACAAATATAAATGCAAGGAATAAAATACCTAGTTAAGGATTCGTTTTTGAGTAACACTGTACAAAAATTCATTGCCCCTAATTCTCAAAAAGTGTACAATTTTCTAAAAAAAACACTTACTTACTTACTTACTAGCCAACGCTCACTCTTGGCTGTTGGGCCATTTGGTGGCGCGCTGACCAGTAGAGGCGAGAAATCTCTTCTTCCTTCGTGTCATTCAGGGGTATATGGTCCAGAGCTGTACATGACTGGAGGTGCTCAGCTGTCATGTCCTCCCCGCTGTCACAAAAGGTACACCTGGGAGACGAGAAGACGTGTATTTTGTTTAGGTGTGCAGCTAGGTAGTCGTGTCCAGTTGTGAGTCTAAAGTGCAACCCCGTCCCGTCAAGGTGACATGTTGTTAATGGGTCCGTTTTCGACAAGAGTAGCCCAACGTTTATTAAGAGATGCTTCCCTTAAGTAGGCTTGACTGCTCCTCTTTATTGCAGCATTTATTTGTATTTTTATGGAGGGGAGCGAAGTTGCTACCCTCGGCTGTGGGAGCGTTGTTCCTTTTTTTGCCAATGAGTCGGCTAATTCATTACCTCTTATATCCACGTGGCTGGGGATCCATTGTAATTCAATTTTCCATCCCCTATTCATTAGTTTTGACAAATTTTGACGACAGGCTAGAGTGGATCTGCAATAGGTCTTCTTGTTATTTGTTACGGTCGTTATTGCAGCCATTGAGTCTACAAGAAAGACTGCTTGTGCCGGTGTCTTTATTTTCTTCATTTCGTTTGATGCGGCTAGTATGGCGGTTATTTCACCGTCAAAGTTACCTTGGTTGTTACCAAATGCTAGCGATCCTTCGAAAAGATTACAGTAATAACCAGCTCCAGTCTGTCCTTTGTCTGGGAGGCACGATCCATCGGTATATACATGTAGTCACTGTGTCTCTGGATAGACTGTGTTGATGGTTCTGAGGGCTGCAGCCTTTAGTTCTAGTGGAACTAGAAACATGGTCTAACATTAAATAAGATATAAACTAAATAAAATCAGATATTGGTCATTCATTTTTACTTATATAGTATCATCTTACGATGTCTTTGAGAAAACATTACAAACACTATTACACAATAATAACGCCCAACAAATTCAATATGTCATTCTAACCTAACCATACCAAACCTAACCTAACCTAAACAAGGTTTTGTTTTGTTACCTAACCTAAACCTTGTTAGTGCTGCAAGATCTTCTTCTCTCTTCTTGTTTGTTTTCTGTTGCTCTAAGCTTTTAAGGTTAGCTTAGGTTAGTATACTGCATGTATTGTGTGTTTTGTTTAAAAAATGAAATTCCGAAAGACATAAAAATCGGGGATTTAATCTAGCATTTGTTATTTTCTTTTCTATCTCTTCAATTATTTGAGAGTTATTTTAAATCAATTTAGAGTGCAATTTTCTATATATTCAGATATATTTATATATTGGATTTAATTGTGTGGTAATGTATGGTTTCATTAAACGCCCATTTTTAATACTTGTAGATTATGTTACTTTCTGTGTAACGTATTTATGTAAGCTAACAAAAAGCTTAAAACGGTTAGCCAACTCATCAATATATTACAACCTTTCGATACCCAATCATTGATGAAGATATCCTTGCCAAGAGCAGTATTAGTAAACTGGGGTGTGATGAGATTTTTAGTGAACTCTTTTATTAATTATAGTTGTTAATTCTAATCACTGGGTAAGCTCTAACTTATTTTCTGCTAACCCACTTTTTATTAGTTTATTTTTAAAAATGTTTCTAATTTAAAAATGTATTATGAGTATTAGAGTTTTCTTTATTATTTTTACTAAAGACATTGAGTGTTAGAAGAAGGGTTTCATTATTAGAAAAAAATTGTTAATGGGTACTTTGGTTACGTTTATAAAAATATTTGTATCAGTTAATTAATACTGAAAAGTACAAAAATAAAACTTTTCTTTCCAACTGGATGGTAAAAAACGTGTTCAAATAGCTTTGAAATTGTTATTCCAAGGCATATTTTTATTTTCCGAATAAATCACGAGGCCCAAAATAATTATATCTGTGTTTTGTTAAAATTAAATTCAGAATTTATTTGAATAAAATAACTACATCGGCAACCATATTGTTTAAGCTTTGTACAATACATGACTTACTAAATGGATAAGTTTGGCATTACACTTACGTGTGTAATCCCTTTCATGTAAATGCTTGGTGCTAATGTAATTAAATAGGACTATACACATGTCTCAACTCAATCAAGTGGATTGAACATCAGCTGATCAATATGCTGCATATGCAGCCAGACAACGGAACTGCATAACTTATCACATGCACTCTCCTAACACAGTCCCTACCTCATGTTATCAGGAATGTGTAATTTTCCACTTTTATAGGTTAAAATATAACGAACTGTGTTTTTCAAAAGATAATTGTAGAATGTGAGAGGGAACATTTATTATACGATAAATAAACTATGAGGTACAAAAATTATTTTATCTATTCGATTACAAACAAACTGCGTATATTTTTAAGAATTCACCTAATTCTCTCTTTAGTAATATTGAATGATGAAGAAATATTCCATTCAGAATTTTTCTTTTAAAAAATCTACACAATCAAACCCCAAGTGTAAGTAAAAATATTGCAACCGTGATGATAAAAATCTTAAACGTAGGTATTACACAAATGAAGATACAATCACTAGTGTATGAGTGAGTTTTACACAAATGATGATGCAACCACAAGTGTATTTTTGAGTAATTCACAAAATGTAATATAATCATAAGTGTGTGTATTACAAAAATGATGATACAACCACACGTGTATGTACGGGTTTTCACGAATGATGGTACAATCTCAAGTGTGTATATATAATTCTCAAATAGTAATACAATCAAAAGGGTAAGTGTAAGTGTTGCATAAGTGAAGATCCAAACACTAGTTTAAGTAAATTTGATACTCAAGTGATGATACAATCACATGTATGATGCAAAAATGATGGTAAAACCATAAATGTGTGTATGAGTATTCACAAATGATGATACAATCTACGGTGTGTATATGTAATGCTCCAGTGGTAATACAATCACAAGGGTAAGTGTAAGTATTATATAAGTGAAGATCCAAACACTGCTGTAAGTCAGTGTGTTACACAAGTGGTAATACAATCGCAAGTATGTTACAAAAAGATGGTATAACCACAAGTGTGCGTATATATAATGCTCAAGTGGTAATACAATTACTAGGTTATGTGGAAGTGTATAAATGAAGTTACAAACACTAGTGTAATTAAGTGTAGTACACAAGTGATAATACAATTACAAGTATGTTACAAAAATGATGGTATAACCACAAGTGTGTATATATAATGCTGAAGGTGTAATACAATTACAAAGTTAAGTGTAAGTATTACTCAAGTGAAGATCCAAACACTAGTGTAAGTAAGTGTGTTACAAAAAAGATAATACCATCACAAGAATGTTACAAACATGATGGTTCAAACACAAGTGTGTATATAATACTCAAGTGGTAATACAATCACAAGGGTAGGTGTAAGTGTTACATAAGTAAAGATACAAACACTAGTTTAAGTAAATTTGATACTCAAGTGATGATACAATCACATGTATGATGCAAAAATATGGCACAACCGCAAGTGTTTATATATAACGCTCAAGTGGTAACACTATCACAAGGTTAAGTGTAAGTGTTACATAAGTGGAGATACAAACACTAGTGTAAGTAAGTGTGTTATACAAATGATAATACGATCACAAGAAAGTTACACACATGATGGTTCAAACACAAGTGTGTATATAATACTCAAGTGGTAATACAATCACAAGGGTAGGTGTAAGTGTTACATAAGTAAAGATACAAACACTAGTTTAAGTAAATTTGATACTCAAGTGATGATACAATCACATGTATGATGCAAAAATATGGCACAACCGCAAGTGTTTATATATAACGCTTAAGTGGTAACACTATCACAAGGTTAAGTGTAAGTGTTACATAAGTGGAGATACAAACACTAGTGTAAGTAAGTGTGTTATACAAATGATAATACGATCACAAGAATGTTACAAACATGATGGTTCAAACACAAGTGTGTATATAATACTCAAGTGGTAATACAATCACAAGGGTAGGTGTAAGTGTTACATAAGTGGAGATACAAACACTAGTGTAAGTAAGTGTGTTATACAAATGATAATACGATCACAAGAATGTTACAAACATGATGGTTCAAACACAAGTGTGTATATAATACTCAAGTGGTAACACTATCACAAGGTTAAGTGTAAGTGTTACATAAGTGGAGATACAAACACTAGTGTAAGTAAGTGTGTTATACAAATGATAATACGATCACAAGAATGTTACAAACATGATGGTTCAAACACAAGTGTGTATATAATACTCAAGTGGTAATACAATCACAAGGGTAGGTGTAAGTGTTACATAAGTAAAGATGCAAACACTAGTTCAAGTAAATTTGATACTCAAGTGATGATACAATCACATGTATGATGCAAAAATATGGCACAACTGCAAGTGTTTATATATAACGCTCAAGTGGTAACACTATCACAAGGTTAAGTGTAAGTGTTACATAAGTGGAGATACAAACACTAGTGTAAGTAAGTGTGTTATACAAATGATAATACGATCACAAGAATGTTACACACATGATGGTTCAAACACAAGTGTGTATATAATACTCAAGTGGTAATACAATCACAAGGGTAGGTGTAAGTGTTACATAAGTAAAGATACAAACACTAGTTTAAGTAAATTTGATACTCAAGTGATGATACAATCACATGTATGATGCAAAAATATGGCACAACCGCAAGTGTTTATATATAACGCTTAAGTGGTAACACTATCACAAGGTTAAGTGTAAGTGTTACATAAGTGGAGATACAAACACTAGTGTAAGTAAGTGTGTTATACAAATGATAATACGATCACAAGAATGTTACACACATGATGGTTCAAACACAAGTGTGTATATAATACTCAAGTGGTAATACAATCACAAGGGTAGGTGTAAGTGTTACATAAGTAAAGATACAAACACTAGTTTAAGTAAATTTGATACTCAAGTGATGATACAATCACATGTATGATGCAAAAATATGGCACTACCGCAAGTGTTTATATATAACGCTCAAGTGGTAACACTATCACAAGGTTAAGTGTAAGTGTTACATAAGTGGAGATACAAACACTAGTGTAAGTAAGTGTGTTATACAAATGATAATACGATCACAAGAATGTTACAAACATGATGGTTCAAACACAAGTTTGTATATAATACTCAAGTGGTAATACAATCACAAGGGTAGGTGTAAGTGTTACATAAGTAAAGATGCAAACACTAGTTTAAGTAAATTTGATACTCAAGTGATGATACAATCACATGTATGATGCAAAAATATGGCACAACCGCAAGTGTTTATATATAACGCTTAAGTGGTAACACTATCACAAGGTTAAGTGTAAGTGTTACATAAGCGGAGATACAAACACTAGTGTAAGTAAAATTGATACACAAGTGATAACACAATTACAAGTATGTTATAAAAATGATGGTACAACCACAAGTGTATATATATTGTGCTCAAGCGTTAATACAATTACAAGGTTAAATGTTAGTGTTACATAAATAAAGATACAAAACACTAGAGTAAGTAGGTGCATTACAAAAGTGAGGATACAAACACAAGTATTTCATAAAAATGATGGTAAAACCACAAGTTTGTACATATATATGTGTGTAAAATATCAAATAGGTTTTCCTGTTAGAATTATTTTCAAGATTAAATAATATACACTAATACAGGAATTAATTTATTGAATAATACACTCAAAGCTTTTCGTTGGTTGACATTACCAACATCCTCAGTAATTCCTGAGGATGTTGGTAATATCAACCAACGAAAAGCTTTGAGTGTATTATTCAATAAATTAATTCCTGTATTAGTGTATATTATTTAATCTTGAATATATATATATATATATATATATATATAATGCTTAAGTGGGAATATAATTACAAGGTTGAGTGTAATTGATAGATACAAGCACAAGAGTAATTACGTGTGTTAGTCAAGTGATGATAAAATCACAAGTATGTTACAAAAATGATGTTACAGCCACAAGTGTGTGTGTATAATGCTCAAGTGGTAATACAATCACAAGGTTAAGGGTAAGTGTTACATAAGTGAAGATGCAAACACTAAGTAAGTGAGTTACACAAGTGATAATACACAAGTATGTTACAAAAATGATGTTACAGCCACAAGTGTGTGTGTATAATGCTCAAGTGGTAATACAATCACAAGGTTAAGGGTAAGTTTTACATAAGTGAAGATACAAACACTAAGTAAGTGAGTTACACAAGTGATAATACACAAGTATGTTACAAAAATGATGTTACAGCCACAAGTGTGTGTGTATAATGCTCTAGTGGTAATACAATCACAAGGTTAAGGGTAAGTGTTACATAAGTGAAGATACAAACACTAAGTAAGTGAGTTACACAAGTGAAAATACACAAGTATGTTACAAAAATGATGTTACAGCCACAAGTGTGTGTGTATAATGCTCAAGTGGTAATACAATCACAAGGTTAAGGGTAAGTGTTACATAAGTGAAGATACAAACACTAAGTAAGTGAGTTACACAAGTGATAATACACAAGTATGTTACAAAAATGATAGTACAACCACAAGTGTATATGTTAGTAATATACAAGTGGAGATCCAATTTCAAATGTAAGACGTTTTATCCTATTGCAATTGATTAAATTAAAAATTGAATTTCCAGATATGATTGTATATACAGTAAACTCCCGATTATCCGTGGGCGGATTAACCGGTTTGCGGATTATCCGGGGTTTGTCATTGTTTTAGAAATATCCGTTATTTATTCCAATCAGATTCATGTGTTTAAATTTCCAAACGGTGAATTACGACGTAAATACATTTAAGGCTTAATAGAAGTTAAGATGAAGGGAATAGATATGTAAATATGTACGTACTAATTTTTACATTGAAAGGGAAGCATCCCGACGCGGTCCAGCGAAATAAAAGGGACGAGCAGACTACTGTATGTAAGAGACAATGACAAAATGCTTGGATGCCCGAAAACCTAATGAGTATCATAAGATTGTAAACAAATGATGTCAGCTAATCTCGGCTATAAATAGTCTAGGACGTGACATATGCATTATCAGCATATGCTGTATTTGTCATATACAGCATCGATCTTTATGGCTTTGTGACACACGTGACACAAGTAGACACTGTGCGACAAAATGGTTCTCAAGAAACTTAGATCGCACATTAAAGCTAAGTCAATGCTCACAAAAAAACAAACGAAAGTGACAGATTTTTTTGTTAAAAAGTGAAAATATTATGTGTAAAGGAAATTACATATGTACATACATAGTTACTTTTGACATATACTTATGTACGTATTGTAAATAGTTAGACATATAAATGTACATGTTATAATCCGTCAAATACATCATTTTAAATTTTTTTCTTTATTTATTTTGTCCTCTAAAGATTATTTGTGAATTGCATTAACTGGGGTCATTATTTGTGTAACTTATGGTATAATAATCGATTATCGTTCGTTTTGCGTATTCTTTGTTCATAGCGGATTATCAGGGGAATTCGTTATCCGGCGTTGCCGGGCCACCCTATTCCACGGATAATCGGGAGTTTACTATATTGTCTACTTTGTATTTTTGTAATAATTTTTAAAATTAATTCCTATTTATATACTCATGTTCCTTATTCATGGTCGTTATATTTAAAGCATTACCTATTGAGACACTTTTTAAATCCAGATAAGGTATCAGAAAATCTCAGAAAAATCCAGAAAATATCAGAAAATTGAAAGTTAAGTAAACAAAAATTATTCTCACAAATTAATCTTCATCGCCGTTACTTATTCCTTTCATTATTTTGCTTTACATGCTCATTTATAATAAATATAAATTTAAACTGATTGAAAAAAATACTATAGATTTAACAAACGTGGAAATATTTTGAAGATTCACGTAATTCATACATGTCTGTCTTGTAACTCACTCCATATTCCACTGTTTAAGGTTTTATCTGTGAATCCCATTTTAGTTAGTCCAGGAATTTAAGTAATCGTATGTATAATTACAAAAGTAAAAGATTTATTTTTGTAAATTTTAATTTTTCTGAATTTGTTTGTTGCAATTATTCCAATAGGTTTTTCATTAATGTCAAAGTACCATATTTTTACCAGTTACATGTTTTTTTAACTGTACTTTTATACAATTATATTTTCATAGTTTTCTTACTGAAAGTGTTGATCTTGAATAAAACAAATTTATATTTTTGGAAATGGAATCAATACTGATTGTAAAAATAACTTATATTTTAAAAGTGTTATATACAACTAAAGCTATCGAATACACTTTATTCATTATACTAAATTAATAATAGAGGCTAAACAAGAACAGAAACCAGACGTAATATTAAGGACAGCAGGGGTAATTTTAGGAGGTCTACGTGCCTTTACTACAAACAACCCGGCTCTCAGCCGCTCTTTGTAGTATTACACAAGATTGCCAACTTAACAGATAAGACTGCCTGGTTTGTAATATTTTAAATTAAATTACCGCGAGGCTTAACCTCAAACTAAGGCAAATTGCTTTTATTCATAGATGTTTTATGATTGTGTTTTTAAATGTGTTTTAGTTTTTGTTTTCCCATTAGAAATATTGATTTTTTAAAAACAAAATATATTTAATTATGCTTATTATTATTTTATAAAATGTACGAAATAAACAATTGTATATTAATTTTCTGAAAAGATATATTGAACACAATGTGTGTTTGCCAGGCGTTTGAGAAATATTGATGTCACATGTTTAAAATTGAATAATAGCTTGGCTACAAACCTTCCTTTAAAAATACAAAGGAACCTAAAATCGTACCTATGTCATGTAAAGTATAAACTAGTTAAAAAACATTCGGTAGCCTGGCAGATCATGTATCACTTTAAAGACCTGAATACACCACATTGTAACATAAATACCTTGCCGTATAACGTATTTTAATACCGTATTCTATGAAATATTCTTATGAAAAGCTATGTCTTGAGAGGGAAAGCTTTAGAACTTTGGGATATATTTTACTTCTGTAGTGGATATTCTGTTTTAGGACAAACACGTAAATACTTGTTAAATATACGATTGTTATTGTTATTATTGTATAACTGTTTTTAACATGGGTTACTCAAATATTTTTTTTTAACGAGCCTATACTATTATAAGGAGGTACATTAGGAAAATGCTTAAAATGTGTAGTTTTTTTCTTAACCACTCAATAAAAGAAGTAAAGTATAAATTTCAAATAAAAGAAATACTGATTTATTAGTTTTTATTTCACAAGAACATATTACAGTAAGATTATTTACAATAAATAAATATTTAATTTGCGTCACAATTTATAGGCTGGTAATTATATTCTTTTGTCAATCGTACAATAGTGTGTTTTATAACTTAAGTAACACATTTACAACTTGTTCAACCCGTTCTTATTTTGTATTAATCATTACTACATTTATACATATTTTGATTGAAACTTTTTTTACGATTTTGATGTTGTTATTCAGTAAAATCTTCCACAGAATATTAATTTTTTTTTAAATTTTATAATTTTAAATGTACACTTTCATTATAAATTAATTTTTAGGTAATAGATACAGACCCACCCTTGTGTTATCAATTTATAATTTAACTTTCTTTTTTTAAAAACTTAGTAAAATTTTTTACTAAATATTACAAAATTTTGGGGGTGGCTTACAGCTTCCTCACCTCTAACTACGGTTGTTGCCCAGCAGCACAAAAGACGTGCCCGCACTCTGTATTCTTGTCATCTAGGATATTTCCCCCGACCCTTCACACGGTGTTGCGTACCAAAAGGTCTTATAACTAGCGAGATAAAGCAAGACACTTGGCAAGCCGATGTGCAGCTGCCCACTTGATACTTAGAGTGGTGAGCTCGTTCCTCAATGTTGGTCGATCCTCGCTGATATAGGCCTACTTGTTGGACAGCCACAAACTCTGTAACATATTCACCACTGTGCCTAGATCCGAGGAAGGAATTGACAGCTGCTTGCCCCCTCAACTCGTCTATAAAATGTTCTCTTGTGACTCTAACGTCTCTTACTATGTCTCGAGATTTATACTATCTTATACCTCATTTTCTTCGAATCGATGTAGTAAACAGAGACCAACCCTCTGAAACAGGCACAAATTTATGATGATTTTATATATATATATATATATATATATATATATATATATATATATATATATATATTGTATAGCTTAGCTCAATAACTATGATTATGATTTGTATATAAATAAATATTTCAACAGTATGAAGGCAGGTTATGTGTATTACATTGCAATGAAAAACAGATAATTATGATTTGTATACAAACAAATATTCTAAGAGTATGAAAGCGGGTTGTGTATAAATTTAATGACAAAACAGATGATTATGATTTGTATACAAACAAATATTTTAAGAATATGAAAGCGAGTTGTGTATGAATTTAATGACAAAACAGATGATTATGATTTGTATATAAAAAAAATATTTAAAGAGTATTACAGGTTATGTGTCTTTATTACTAAACGCTATTAAAAATATGGTTTATAACAAGATTTTGATATGAAAAGCTTGAATTATATTAAATTTATTTTGTATTTTAAAAATAAAATTACCCTACAAAAGTTTAAAAATTTGTTTTATTATGAATAGGTGCATTTGTCCCTACAAGCCACTAGTGTAATAGAATAACATTAACCGTTTGATACAATAATATTTGTTGTAACCATTCGGTAAGGATTAATTGAAAGTAAATCGTCATATTTTAGGCTATATAATTGTAGTTACTATATGAATCTGGAAACGAACCTATTTTCTCATTACAAATGACGACAATTTGATAATAATAAACGACAAAATTTATAACAATAGATTTTGTAAGTAATAGTGCCGTTAATTTTTTTTCAACAAATGCTTTCCATCGACTACACTGAATAGTGGTCCAATCGTTAATTGTGTTTATAAGCCGGAGATCACAGTACGCTGCGGTACAGTTGGACGCTAATCGATTACTGTTTATGTATTCATATCGGAAATCTGCCCTCAGCGACCGATCTGTCTGTATTAAGTATTCACAAGGGTTGGTTAATGCTTTTGTATTCGAACACAAATGAGAGAAATTGGATAGTTATCTATTAAATATGCAATGGGCAAATAGGGCAGTTGGTTAAAGTGGAGGAACAGAGAGACATCCTTAATCTGATAATAGAAACAAGACTTTGAACTATGTAGTAACTCAAATTGTGAGTATAAATTGAGATGAAAAATTATTTAAATCTGAAAAACATTATGAGAAACCGTATATAAAATGAAAAATTAGAATATGATAATTAATGAGACAACTTTTAGATGTATAGCTTACTTTAATATTTTTTCAAATTATAAATAAAATTGTATATTATATATATATATATATATATATATATATATATATATATATATATATATATATATCATTAAAACGTTTTCTTGCAGGGGATACAATTGTATGCATTTTATATGATTTGTAAATTATTTGAACAATTTTGTTGTTTCTGGAATTGGTTTGATATTGTTAATTATGATTTAAACAAGAATTTGTGTTTATATATTTCCAGATTCTCTTTTGTTTGTCTTTATTTCATTTCTATTTGTTTTTCAAGTTCCATATTATTGTTTCTGAAGTTGTGATGTTACTTATAGTATGTGTTTAGATTTTATTTCTATAATGTTCGTTTTATATATACATTGAGTTTTTCGGTTTATCATAGTTTTATTTTTTATTGTTTGATATTTATAGAACTTTTTGCATAGTTTTATTTAACTTTATAAATAATATTTAGTATTTTTTAGAGATTTGTTATGATTTGTGTTATTTATTTTATTAACTGTATTGTAACTTTTTAAGAATATTTGAGGGCTTTTTTATTAATTTTGTGCTTTTTCATTTCAGGTCCATTGTATGTAAGTTTACTTCTTTTTGTGTTATTTTTCAATAGTATTTTATTTTGTGTTAAAAGTTTTATTCTGTAATATCTTTTATTCATTATGTTCTTTTACTTGCAATATAGTTTACTTTTTTTCCTTTTTCTTAAGTGGATTATCATTAGGCATTCTTTCTAGTAATCTATGATATGCAGCCTTATTTTATTATCTGTTTAAATATAATAGGCATAATTACTAACACAATGTTGACAAAATATAATTTTTAATTTTATCTTTTACACAAATTATTATACAACAGAAATTATCCAAACGTTTCGATTTAATAACTACGATTTGTTATAAGAAAGTTTGTCTGTTTTTAAGTCATAATCGTATAATTCCTTCTCTGGTAATATTCTCTGACAGGTGGTATTTGTTAATGAGCGTTTAATCTTAGGTGGGCGTCGGTGAGAAACGTTTTTTAAGCTTAGGTGAATGGTGTACTAATACGTGAAAAGCACACTTAGACTCTAATAAAGATGGCTATTGAAGTACACTTTATACTATTGGGGTAGTAAAATAGTAATGGTTCCGGGTAGCATGACGTCCTTGAGGGAAAGGGTCACTCTAATCCTATTACGCTCCTAGTCGGGTGATGTCGAATTGGGCCCACGGTTTGTTAGGATCGTAAAACCAACGGTTGAATTGAGTCCATGGTCAGTTCGGAGATAGTGTCGAATTGTACCTCTACAATCATGACCTACAAAATTGAATCCTCGATCCACCTTAAGATTTAAATACATTCAAACATCTAAAATGGACGACCGTCTAAAATACCGTAACCATCTATCTAGACGACTGAAACATCTCCTTTTAATACCAATATAAATAGTCGTGTAATAACATTTTGTTATATGTGCACCAAATGACCCTGAATACATCAATGCCAGGGGCCATTGGAACGGTTCAGCATGTCACCGTTATAGGGTTAACAAAAACGAACATGTAAGAGAATGCTCGCTTGATTATGCAAGCACTATGTTATTGAGTAAGATTATTCGTAAGGTTATATAATAATTAGGATCGTAAAACCAACGGTTGAATTGAGTCCATGGTCAGTTCGGAGATAGTGTCGAATTGTACCTCTACAATCATGACCTACAAAATTGAATCCTCGATCCACCTTAAGATTTAAATACATTCAAACATCTAAAATGGACGACCGTCTAAAATACCGTAACCCTCTATCTAGACGACTGAAACATCTCCTTTTAATACCAATATAAATAGTCGTGTAATAACATTTTGTTATATGTGCACCAAATGACCCTGAATACATCAATGCCAGGGGCCATTGGAACGGTTCAGCATGTCACCGTTATAGGGTTAACAAAAACGAACATGTAAGAGAATGCTCGCTTGATCTTGCAAGCACTATGTTATTGAGTAAGATTATTCGTAAGGTTATCTTTATATATATAATTCTTCTGTGAGTGTGTATGTCACTGAACTTCTCTTAAACGACTGGACCGATTTTGATGAAATTTTTTGTGTGTGTTCAAGGGGATCTGAGAATGGTTTAGATTTACAATTTTGTCCGCTGGACAATGTTTTTTTAATTAATTTTTAATTTATTAGTAGTTGTTGATTTTGGAATGTTTTACATTGGATCCGACAGACGGCGCTACCATCGCAGTGTCAAATATTAAATATTCAATTTTAATTTTAGTCCCGACAGTTAGCGCTGCGATCAAATTAAAAAAATGTTTTGTTATCATTGTGTTATTGTAGACCATGTGCTGGATCAAATATTAAATTAAAAGGTACTGAGTGTTTTGAGAAGAGTTTTGAAGTGTGCCTAAAAAACTATACATTTTGCGAATTTAGTGCAGAATCGAAGTGAGTATATTTCTTATAATTTTTTTATCAAATTTACACGTGCGTTAGTTAATAACTAACCTAACCTACAAATTTATTTGTGTACTATCGGCGTCATTAATTTATGACTGTTTCGAGATTTAAGGGAAAATAAAATAGTATGCAAATAAAATTTAAATAATTGAATATAAATGAATATATATTAATAAAGTAAAAAAGCATAGAATGAAATATTCGATATTTTGAAATCTGTGTCGATAAAAAATCCATCCAAATAAAACTCATATAAAACGTGAATAAATAAAAATCCATAAAATTAAAGTATAATTTCATAAACAATACATGGAAATTCTATATAGGTTATCTACATAATTATACTTTTATTTAATTGTTTATTTATTTAATTTTCATCTTTAATAAATCACTCATTTTCGTTATGTATTATTTTACAGTATTTTCCTTATACAGAAAAATGCCACGTCTTCGTGGAAGAGCAAAAAACATTGGTCGGCGTACTCGGAACGCCCAATTAGTCCATGATCGTCGGTTAAATAGATCAATTGAAGAACACTCAACGGATAATGCAAATTTAAGAGATCAAGTTGCATGTTCACGAGCAAATGAGAATTCAGAGCAACGCGTTCAACGTCTTCATGCTAATGCATTGAGACAACGAGAGGCACGTCAACGAGCTACCGACGCACATAGAGACCATCACCATCAACAAGTGCAACATAATCGAGCATTGTCACGAGCATCATTTAATCGTCTCGCGTTCGAATATGTTCCTGAAATAGATTATTCGTCACATGCACTAATCACGATAGGTAGTATGGACAAAGAGTGTCAATATTGTCATGCTTTCAAGTATAAAGGTGAATCAACTGGTTTATGTTGCGCATCTGGAAAAATTTCACTGCCATCGCTAAATCCACCACCGGAACCTTTAAAAACACTTTTAGCCGGAACCACATTTCAATCGAAATTGTTTTTGCAAAAAATTCGTAAATTCAATTCATGCTTCCAAATGACATCATTTGGAGCAACAAAAATTGTTCATAATGAAGATGGTCGTAATTTTGAATCTATATTCAAGATTCAAGGTCAGGTGTACCACCAAATTGGTTCATTGCTTCCAATGCCTGATGCCGATCCAAAATTTCTACAAATTTATTTTATGGGCGATGAGGAGCAACAATCACATACACGCTGCCTTTACAACCATATAGAGCGGATGGAAGAACGAGAAATTGTGGATAATTTGCAAACGTTTTTGCAAAACAATAACCAATTGATACGATTGTTTAAGACTCTTTCTAACAGACTGCAAAACGACAACTACGTCATTGTCATTAAAGCAGACAAAGTGCCCTATGGAGAGCACGCAGGCACATATAATGTTCCAACTATTAATGAAGTTGCAGTCGTTATGGCTGGTGACCCATGTGAACGTCGAGATATTCGCATACAACGCAGAGATAATACGATGCAAATAATTCAAGACAATCATCGTTCTTACGATGTTTTGCAGTATCCGTTGATATTTTGGGAAGGAGAAGATGGATATCATATCAATATTAAACAAAGAAATCCAACTACAGGTAAACTTATAAATTATCTTAAAATTATTTTATTTTAATCAATAATTTCTGTTAATCTCATAATTATATTTATTTGCAGGTGAAGAACGGGACAAGAAAGTTAGTGCTATGAACTACTATGCATATCGACTAATGATTCGTGCCAATGAAGGTAATGGTATTCTCCGATGCAGACAGCTATTCCATCAGTACATTGTCGATATGTATGTAAAAATCGAAAGTGAGAGATTACGATACATAAAATTTAATCAAGCAAAACTTCGTGCTGAGGAGTACATTCATTTACGTGACGCCGTAATCGGCAACGTAGATGCAACGAATGACATCAACAATATTGGTACCGCATATATTCTCCCATCATCATACACTGGTAGCCCGCGTCATATGCAGGAATATATTCAAGATGCCATGACTTACGTACGTGCATACGGCCGACCTGATCTTTTTATCACATTTACGTGTAATCCAAACTGGGATGAAATCAAAAGTTTACTGTTGCCAGGTCAAACATCGATGCACCGTCATGATGTCACTGCACGTGTCTTTAAACAAAAATTAAAATCTTTGATGAATTTGATTACACATTACTCGGTATTTGGTGAAACGCGTTGTTGGCTTTACTCTGTTGAATGGCAAAAACGAGGTTTACCTCATGCGCATATTTTAATTTGGTTGGTGGATAAAATACGCGCAGAAGAAATTGACAAAATTATTTCAGCGGAAATTCCAGATCCGAATGTTGATCCAGAATTGTTTAACATTGTTACTACAAATATGATCCATGGTCCATGTGGCACTCTAAACATGATGTCGCCATGTATGGATAATGGAAAATGTACAAAACGTTTTCCAAAACCATGTGAAACTGATACTATCACCAATATGGACGGTTATCCATCTTATCGACGTAGAGACGTAGACAATGGTGGTCAATCATATGAATTGCGTCTGTCAAATGGTGTGAGAGTAGATATTGATAATCGCTGGGTAGTTCCATATTCGCCATTGCTGTGCAAAACCTACAAAGCGCACATAAACGTTGAACTATGCAGTTCGGTGAAGTCTATCAAATACATTTGTAAGTATGTTCACAAGGGTAGTGATAAAGCTATATTTGCTGTTCAAAATGTAAACGACAATGACGAAATAACACGTTATCAAATGGGCCGATACATAAGTAGCAACGAAGCTATTTGGCGCATTTTTACGTTCCCTATACATGAAAGGGATCCTGCTGTTATACATTTGGCTGTGCATCTTGAAAACGGACAGCGTGTTTACTTTACAGAAGAAACTGCACTACAACAGGCTTTGACGGCTCCAAAAACAACTCTTACTGAATTTTTTAAGCTTTGTAGTCGACAAGATGCTGTTGGTCAATTCGCAAGGACGTTGATGTACACTGATGTCCCTAAATTTTTTACATGGAATAAACAATCAAAGAATTGGGAACCGCGGAAACGAGGCATTCCAGTCCCAGGATTCGCTGATATATTTATGACAAATACTTTAGGTCGATTATATACAGTTCATCCTAAGCAACGCGAATGTTTTTTTTTGCGTTTATTACTGGTTAACGTCCCTGGACCGACGTGCTTCCAATATTTGCGAAAAGTCGATGGTACTTCATACGACTCTTTCTTCGATGCGTGTCGTGAGTTACATTTATTGGAGGATGGTAACCATTTGGATCTCACACTTGCAGATGCAGCACTGAGCTCATCTCCACAACAAATTCGTCAATTATTTTCAATAATATTGACAACGTGTTTTCCGTCTGATGCATCTGCTCTGTGGAACAAATATAAAGACTCAATGAGTGAGGATATTTTGCATCGGACTAGAATTACTAATCAAAATCTTAATATTGAATTCTCCGCCGAAATATACAACGAGTCATTAATAATGATTGAGGATATTTGTATTCTTATTTCAAACATGCCGCTCATCCATTTTGGAAAGCCAGCGCCGAATCGCCCAGCAGTAGACATCATCAACAGCGATGTTCAACGTGAACACCAGTTCGATAAGACTTCTTTGGCTACTTTTGTTGCGGAAAATGAACAATTGCTTACTGCTGAACAACGAAATGTATATGATCAAATTAACGTTTCAATTGCAGTACAACAAGGTGGATTCTTTTTTTTAGACGCTCCAGGTGGCACTGGTAAAACATTTCTTATCGCACTGATACTTGCGCGGATTCGATCTCAAAATCATATTCCATTGGCCATTGCTTCATCAGGCATTGCAGCAACGTTACTTGATGGTGGACGGACTGCGCATTCAGCACTTAAATTACCTTTGAACGTTCATACAAATCCGAAGCAATGTGTAACATAAAGAAGCATTCGGGCATGGCTGAAGTTTTGAGAAAATGTAAAATTATTATCTGGAATGAATGTACAATGGCCCACAAGCATTCGCTTGAAGCTCTCGACAGGTCCCTGAAAGATATCAAAAATAATGCTCGGCTTTTCGGTGGTGCTCTACTGCTGCTGTCTGGTGATTTCAGACAAACATTACCAGTCATTCCACGAGCGACATATGCAGACGAAATAAACGCATGTTTGAAAGAATCTTATCTATGGCCAAGTGTCACTAAATTATGCCTTACTATTAATATGCGCGTTCGACTTCAAAATGATCCATTAGCGTCAGGATTCTCTGAACAATTGTTAGACATTGGCAACGGTAAAATTCAATTGTATGAAGATACACAATATATTCGACTTCCAGAGAATTTTTGCAACATGGTGGCTACCAAAGATGAGTTAATAACAAGTATCTTTCCAGATTTAAGACATAATTATACTAATCATGAATGGCTGCGAGAGCGAGCTATTTTAGCCGCAAAAAATTTAGATGTTGACACCATCAATTTTAAAATACAACAGTCATTGCCTGGTGATGAAATTACATTTAAATCGATTGACACTGTTGTTAATCCTGACGAAGTTGTCAACTATCCTGTAGAGTTTCTAAATTCACTAGATTTACCTGGAATGCCACCACATAATTTGTGACTGAAAATTGGCTCACCTATAATTTTGCTTCGAAATTTAAATGCCCCAAAATTGTGTAATGGCACGCGATTAGTTGTAAAAAAAATCATGGGCAACATTCTTGAAGCCAATATTTTGAGTGGAAAATTTCAAGGTGAAGCTGTACTTTTACCACGGATCCCAATGATTCCTTTAGATTCGCCTATACCATTCAAACGTTTACAATTTCCAATCCGCTTGGCATATGCTATGACTATAAATAAGTCACAAGGCCAAACAATGACAATTTTTGGCTTGGATTTAGAAAACCCATGTTTTTCTCACGGCCAATTATATGTTGCGTGTTCCAGAGTTGGAAAACCATCGAATTTATTTATTTATACAACTCAGGGTTTAACCAAAAATATTGTACATCTAATGGCATTACGATAAATTACGTTTTTGTAAATAATAAAATATATTTTTTAAATAAAAAAGTTTGAGTATAAGCTTTTTTACCTTTAATTAAAACAAGTTGAAGATTTCATTACACATACTCACACGCTATCGATTAGTCTAATTGTAATAAATTTACATGTAATGACGTTAGATATTGTCATAACATTTGAATAATAATTTTCATCAAAATGGTCCAGAATGTTTTAGCTTATTAAAAAAAGTTTGAAATTTTCAAATTAAAGACGTGTAGACTTTCTATCTATCTTTTCTATCTTATCTTATCCTAAGACATTTCATTCAAAATGTTTGTGGCCAAGCAACACTCAACAATTAAAAATTATTTTCCAACACATTTCAAACAATATACAAAAAACATTTTACATCCGAATGGACTTCAATAAGTAGTATTCAATCAAGAGATTTTATTGCCACGCTTTTCTCGATGGACTACTATAAGTTCAGATATTATTATGTTAATAAAATACTGATTTAAGTTTAGTTAATGTTAACACAACATTAATTGACTTTTAGGCGATACGAAGTTCGGCGGGTCAGCTAGTATAATAATTAAAAGATAAAAGTTCAGTATTTTAAATGAATTTTATATTTATTTATGTTTTAGTAAAGTTTTATTGTATTTAGTGCTTCCATTATGTTTTAGTTTCTATCGTGCATTAAAATAAAAACTAATGTCTGATCACTAAACTAATGTTGCCCGACTAACCAGGGGCAGAATTCAACCCCGACCCTTTGAGGGTTGGTGGTAATCCGCCTAGGGATGTTTTGACCTTGGGCCAAGTTCGACCGTGTCCTCTAGTCATGTGTACACTTAAAATATTTAACTAATATATGCAATATTTTTATGTAGCCTACACACATTAATAGACATACGCTGTACATAACCAGTGCCCTTTTCTGATCACGTGATTTGAGCAAATAAACACTTCACTGGTTTATGTTTAGGCTCTTTAGATTGTAACGTTGTTAGTAAATTCAACTTCTTTTAGCTTAAGCTTTAATTTTTTAGTTCTAGCTTACAGTTTAGGCGTAATAATAACCGTCTATCTGTAACGCCTTTGATGATAGAACTCCGTTACATTGTAATACTTTAAAATACAAGATTTAATCATTTAAATTAGCAGAGTCTCATTAAATTAAATCTTATGGCTTATTAACTTGAAATGCAAGAATTGTGTGCTGGTTAAATAATTACTCGATTAAATGCAATTAAAGCAAATTATACTCTTTTTATTCAGCAAACAAAAAGTAAGTTACAATCATGATACAAATTTCTTGACATTCAGTTACGGACATTTAATATTTAATTTATGAATTTTTAAGGATAACATTCTAACAAACAATTAATCAATCAATGGCTGTAAATGAATCTACACTCGAGTTTACTTGCCTTTTTTTTATAATCAAAGTTCATAATTCAAGGTGAACAAAATTGCACCAAAGTGTGCGTAAATGACTGTTATGTAAATGAATTGAAACGTTCAAGGTTCTTTAGTTTGAGTTATGCTGTATAACGTTTTAAATTTTGAAATAAATCTTTAAAATCTTAAATCGTTCACTTAGCTGCATTCACATCTGGTAACCTCGCGTCCTCCTCGTGGAAAGTTTCAGGAAATGTCATCGGTAACTTCAGCGTCCCATCTTGTACTTGGTTGCGTACGCTGTCTTCTATCTCACGATTATAACATGTTTTAAAAAAAAGGAGGTTTAAATTAAACTTGAAAACAAAATAATTTTCTTGCTCTCGGACACGTCCGTTGCCCATTACATCTTGGCTAAAAGAGGCCTTATATTATATTTGCGAACAACCTTCCTACCTACCGCGCATCCGGGGGGCGCATCCCGATTTTAATACACGTTTTAAAATTCTCCGTTAGATGTCACTAACAACCAGAGATCTCATTAAAATATTTCTCATACATTACAATTTTTTTTATACAGTTGTACATTATTACAATTTTTTGAATACATTCTCGTTTGTTTTTTTGAACCTTGCCAATTTAATATGTAACATCATCTAAAGTGTGTTACATATTTTTCCCCCCTCTTGTGTTTCCCCCCTCAAAAAATTGTGTCATTTCTTCCCTTTTTTTACTGAATGTTTTGATTTAATTTTATAATTTATTAATGACTTTTAATTTAGTAACCAAACTATTCTTCTTTAAAGGAAACATATCATAAACCCTTTTATTATTACTTTCATTTCCATAATTATAACAAATTTGTTTAACTAAAAAAAAATTTTCTTTTTATACCACATTAACATAATATAAACAAAATTATTTCTTGGATTTACTATCCTTTCCAAATAAAAATTAAACTTTTTAACAAACAAATCTATAATCATCTTTTCTTTTACACATTCATAAAATATTTTGTATTGACACATACTATTATACCTTTACACAATATTCTTTAGTTACTTCATTGCATTAAAACACTTTCACTTATTATTTCCATTTATCTTTGACATACAAATATTATAATAAATTTAATTTAGATTTAAAAGTCCTTTAATAAACATTTCTTATTTTAAATTAACTTTTAGGAACTTGTCTTATAAATTCTCAAAATTATTTATTTTACAACATAAAATTTTAAAAACATCGCATTCTTGAAAATATTTTCTTTTCCAAATTAAACTTCTTGTAAACATTTTAATTCCATAAGCACACAATTTTATCTCTCTTCTAATTTCAAAATAACATTCTTCATTCTTAATAAATTTACTCCTTCAAAAATTACTCTGTTTCGAATTGCTCTTTGTTTGTCAACATTACCTTACATATGCCCTAGCTATATTATTCACAATCCAATCTCTGGGATTCGCGATTACCGCTTACTTCCTGTAAGCCAAAAATTTTCAACATTATCGACGCTATTTATCTACATATTCTCCTCTCCATTTCACAACTTTAAGCATGTACCATTGCCTCATAACCTTTCGTTATCTCTACAATATTTCGTACATCTTATACCTCTTTTGGATTTCAAAACCCATACTTTGAAAATCCAATTACATTATTCTTAAATTAAAATCCATATTTTAATTTAAAAATCATATAGCTAGCATGTTGACATACAAAGGACTATATGTATTCTATTACATATTAAAACTTCTTTCAAATCTTTCTGTAAACAAATTGAATTAATTATTTTTTTGCTAAGCTCTTGTATTTACAAACAAGAATTGAAATTAAACGGAACCTATGCTTGCACATTTATACACAATTTTGGTCAAGTGTATAGTCTGTTGATTCCCCACATGTCATTGAATCTGTGTAGTATTGTGTGTTTTGAGAATTTGTCCTAGTCTCTCTCATGTAGAATATGTATAGTATGTCAACGTGCACTTTGACATACAATGTGAGTGTTGTCATGGAGTATAAATTCTGTACAAAGGCACATTCGTATTTTCCTTGTTAATTTATTCCTCTTTTTTAAAATAAACTTGCATATTTCCAAATTTAAAATTTTAAAAAAATCTCAACTATTTTAGAAGATAAATTTTGCTTGAAATATTTTTATATAACTATTACACAACTTATACATTTAAATTTCAATACCTTTAAAATTAACTCATAACTTTATTATTTTTTTTTTATTAAACAATACTTTTAAGATCCTATCACTGTTAACTTCAATTATAATTTTCTTTTTTATTATATTTTAATTCCTCTTTTGACAAAAGGCCTATTTTTAAATCCATTTTGTTTAATAAAATTGCTTTCAGAAAACTAACGAGAATATATTCTTTACACAAAAAAGTCAAGCAAACTCGAAATATTTAAACAAGCTTTACGCAAACATTGAACTTCAGGCTGGATACTTGTTTATACAAAACCGGGCAATCAATTCTAACTTGCCTGACATCGGACTTGCAGCTGTGTAAACAATTGTACTCTACGACCGGCTTTCAATGCCATGCACAAACTTACAAAAATCTAAACTTTACTAGGCACATTACGATTCATATTTCAAACAACAAGAGTCTCTGACCTTGACTTAAATACAAGTAAAAACAGGTTAAAACTGGTTTCTCCCCTATCTTCCAATACTGTTTACACAATCCACTAGCCACTTTCTTTTACGTTCAATTTATACATTTTATAAAACACTGTTATATGATTAATGAATAATAATTTGGTTTTTTACTTTTTTGAATATATTTAATTAAGTCGGTCATTTGCAGCCATTTTTAATTTTCTTTCAGCCAGCCTACAATTTTACATTTCAAATTTTTCCCAAAAAGCAGAGTGGCGCATTTTGTAACGTTGTTAGTAAATTTAACTTCTTTTAGCTTAAGCTTTAATTTTTTAGTTCTAGCTTACAGTTTAGGCGTAATAATAACCGTCTATCTGTAACGCCTTTGATGATAGAACTCCGTTACATTGTAATACTTTAAAATACAAGATTTAATCATTTAAATTAGCAGAGTCTCATTAAATTAAATCTTATGGCTTATTAACTTGAAATGCAAGAATTGTGTGCTGGTTAAATAATTACTCGATTAAATGCAATTAAAGCAAATTATTCAGCAAACAAAAAGTAAGTTACAATCATGATACAAATTTCTTGACCTTCAGTTACGGACATTTCATATTTAATTTATGAATTTTTAAGGATAACATTCTAACAAACAATTAATCAATCAATGGCTGTAAATGAATCTACACTCGAGTTTACTTGCCTTTTTTTTTATAATCAAATTTCATAATTCAAGGTGAACAAAATTGCACCAAAGTGTGCGTAAATGACTGTTATGTAAATGAATTGAAACGTTCAAGGTTCTTTAGTTTGAGTTATGCTGTATAACGTTTTAAATTTTGAAATAAATCTTTAAAGTCTTAAATCGTTCACTTAGCTGCATTCACATCTGGTAACCTCGCGTCCTCCTCGTGGAAAGTTTCAGGAAATGTCATCGGTAACTTCAGCGTCCCATCTTGTACTTGGTTGCGTACGCTGTCTTCTATCTCACGATTATAACATGTTTTAAAAAAAGGAGGTTTAAATTAAACTTGAAAACAAAATAAAAATTTTCTTGCTCTCGGACACGTCCGTTGCCCATTACATCTTGGTTAAAAGAGGCCTTATATTATATTTGCGAGCAACCTTCCTACCTACCGCGCATCCGGGGGGGGGCGCATCCCGATTTTAATACACGTTTTAAAATTCTCCGTTAGATGTCACTAACAACCAGAGATCTCATTAAAATATTTCTCATACATTACAATTTTTTTATACAGTTGTACATTATTACAATTTTTTGAATACATTCTCGTTTGTTTTCTGAACCTTGCCAATTTAATATGTAACATCATCTAAAGTGTGTTACAAGATGTAGAACTTATTCAGGTAAATATTCACATCATGTATTACTTATTATTTCGTGTGATATTGGTGCTGAAAGAAGGGAAACTTAGAAGTTTTAAGTGAAGGAATTTCAGAGAGATGTTTTTAACATCTTATTTTCGCTACGAGGTCTGTACTTGCAAAATAGTTATTAAAATCATGAAAGTAAAAAATTATCTAAATATATAAAACATAATTGGCTGAGTTGTCTATTAGATAGAGCATTTAATTTTTAAGCTAAAGCTCCTGTAATGGGTTTCCAAGCAATCCTGTGTGCTGTTTCAGACTCCAGATGAAAATCTGTACTTTCGATCACACCCAGAATAATTACAGTCGGTTAAAGCGTAGATCTGGCCATATTACCTTCCTTGAACACCTAATCGCAAAATAACGATACCGAAGTGTAAACCGACTGCAAGTGTAAACCGAATGGTGGATTAAGACAAGAAATCATCAAGGGCTCATTTGGCAAAATATTATAGCAGAGAAAATGAAATTCTCTTAGTTAGCATAAAGCAGAATGAATAACTCGAGACTTCAATAGTTGACTGAAGAGCGCCCAGAAACGGCCAGTAAGATTACAGTTGGAGTCATCGCGCCTACCCATGCCGGCTCTCGAAGAAAGACTCACGACTTCTTGTGAAGGCCCTTACACATTAAAGAAAAGTAACCGATGTTGGCTTCGCAAAGAGGGTTTCACAACAGATAATAAACGGAAGCCAAAAAGGAAAGAGTTGTTGCTATGGATATTTTACGAGCTATTGTTGTCAATAAAAATATTAAAATTTTATTGTTGCTCATTAAAATAATTATATTTTCATTACCTATTGGTATGTTCCAATCAACCAAAACTAGTTAAATTCCAAATAATAACCTATACTCAAACTAAATTTATTCCGGACAAGAGATTGTAGACTACAAGTCTTTTAAATCCTATAAGCATTTAAGTCTGCTACATAAATAACCTATTTAACTGGAAAATTCGGATAAACCGGCCTGGAATTCCGACGCAAGGTGCACTATTCGATAATTTCAATATACAATAATCTCTACATCGCGTTGACGCTTATGTCATATTGAATTAATCCGGGGCACAATAGGGAACTTTCAAGGTTCGTCTTAGAAACTTGGTCTGAATTATTTGTAAGATTTACGAATTGTTGCTCTTTACGTTTCCATGTATTGCACGTTATACGTTCTTACTGGTTTAAGGATGGTACTTTGCGACAGTATATTGTAGCTCCAGTGAAAATGTCATCGACAGGTCAATGTCAGCTTCCCATTTACGTGCGTTAAAGGTTTTGTGTTTTTCTGTTTCAAATAATTAAATTTTAAGGCGAAAACCTATATTGGTAAATAAAAAAACTCATTGAATGAACATAAACTTATAATTTCGCGACAGTAAAGTGTCTGAGTCACCTTTAAGTGAATTAAATGATAACATATTATTTCACGCAACAGCTGATTTCATGCTATAGGCCTAGGTTATGTTGCAGAGCAGCTGTTTTACTCTTGGGTTATCTTACATTATTTATTGTTCGTGGCTAAGGAACATAATTATTATTAAATAGTTTTTTATCAGTTAATAAATTTGATAAATCTCAATACAAATAATTCAATACAACAATAATAATAATTTGTGTATTTGTAACCCAATTTTTGAAAGTAAACATTATTAAGCCCATCTTTCACTTTTTAAAAACTGATTTCAAGTCAATTTGAAAAAAAATGAATTTAGTAAAAAAATAATAATTATTTTTCTGTTGCCTACATTATATTATTATTACAGTAAATATTAGTCTTTATTAAATACATTCCTTAAACTAAAATAAAAACATATAAATAATATTCGAGCTGGCTTGTGAGTAAAAGTTATAAATAAAGAATTAAAAAAAAAAAATTTTTTAAATAAAAATTTTTACTTTTGTTAAAACTTTATAGCTTATGTTATATATATATATATATATATATATATATATATATATATATATATATATATATATATATATATTTAGTTAATTTCATTTGTGTATCTTCAATGAGGATGACGACAAATTAGTCGTTGAAACGTGTATGAAATAAAAAATTGTATATTTGTGAGTTGTACCATATTTTTATTCTTTAATTATAAAATAAAAACATTGTATTAAAAATGTATAAGTTTATATTTTTGGCGATTTTAGTTAAACATTTGCAAAATTATTAGCTATAATTTTATAATGTTATTAAAATGCTATTGTTAGCTTTTTTTTGTTATTTGTAGTTCAAATTATGATGTTGAAAGTAAAAATTATTTCTTCTATTATAACAAACATTTAGATAATTTCTTAATACAGAAGATTAAATGTTTTTCTCAATTTAAATTTTCTGAGGACGGCTTTTACTCCCCCGAGTGCTAGAACCAAAATGAGTTTGACATTGGAGATATTTTGTTCCCTAACTAAAAGTTGTGTGAGGATTGTTTTTTAAGTTCCTCCAATTAGACAAAAACTCGTTGTTTTGCTTTGTTAATATTTTGAAGTAATCATTGACCTTTCATGAGATGGTAGATTTGGCCACTTAGCTAAAGAACGTTTTGTAGAGTAGAGGCGCGCTGGATTGAATATAGTACTGAACAGACTACGTTCCCTTGAGGAAAGCTCCCATTAACCTCATGCAACATTAGGTACGCATGGCTTTGTTTCACTCCGAAGTGCCTCAGGGCATTACTCACTCCTTACGAAGGATTTGAGTAATAGTTAGTGAGTGTATTATGAAGATATCTTAAACTTCCATTCAAGTCTCTTATGTCAAAGCTTAACCGGGTTTTTTAAAGTTTTAGAAACACAGGTAAACCTCTACTATCAACATGGAACACAACGTTTACCTTTTGAAAATTAAATTTACTTCATCTGTGGTTGCATTTTTTTATTGAAAACAAAATTATTTTATGCTATAATTTTATTAATTTTCACAGTACTGTGGGCACTGTAGGTAAATGAGTTCAGGTCTGTATAAAATTATTTTATATTTAAGGCTATCGCTTTTTTCAATTGGTTTACATATCATGATTTTTTTTTCTTTTCCAACAAAAACGAAAGGGCTTTTTTCAAAATATTATATTAACGAGTGTTGATTTTGTTAGTTGCATTTATTGCAAATCTGTTGCCTTTATTAAAAAGACCCTTCAAGATTTGATCTGTGATTAAATGCCATCTTATTTCTCGGTTTTCGGATAATTCTTTCAAGTACATAAATATTTTTAATTCTTATATATGTATGTAAAACACAGGTTATGTTAGTTAACCGAAAAGGAAGTTCGCCTATGAAGTTCTTCTTTTGGGATGGTTGAACAGAAAAAAATCCGTTAGGTTTCTTTTATCCTTGAAATACAACAGATACGGTTCCAAAATGTAGTATTTCTCAACAGAATTTTTCTTGGTGTAGAAAATATATATTTTCAAAACAACTTTCTCCAAAACTTCAAAGCATTCTTATATTTTTCAGACATGTGATGTGAGTTTGAGGTTTCTAAGGTTTATATTGACCTTACTCATAACGAAAATCAATTCTAGTTTTATATTTTACATATTTTATTATAAAACAGTTTGCAAAATTGAATTCATTTGTTATAAGAGACTAATACATTTAACTTCGAGAGTATTTTTGAAGTGAAGGCGAAATAGGTTGTAGTATATTGAAGTTTTTAGAGCTTTTACATTACTCGGTATTTATATCGAGCTTGATTGTTGGCACAACTGTAATGTAAAAACTTTACTATAGTGCATACTAATAATGTCATTAGCATAAAAACTAACCTGGATTACACAATTTTTTTTTGACATACTAGGTTATTGCTTATTTAAAATTATAATGGGAATTTTTGCTACTTTTTGCGGATTCTCTAGATATATAGTGCGAACCACGTAACCGTGCACTTGGCCTTGAGAGATCACAGTAGGCGAGACGGAAGGTAGAAGGTTAGTATGAATACTTTCCTTTGAATATGATAAGGAGTGTCGATACACTGACTTACATGAGACAGTTAATAATAAATAAAATTCGATGAAAAATTAGCTTCGGTAAGATATAACAAACAATATTGATATATATATGTAGAGATATCGGATGCAGAAGCTGTTGATGTATAGAATGCTATGAAAATGTAACATGCTTTCAGAAGTGGTAGAGCACGAAACATCTCATGCGATCTCTCAGCGCCAAGTATCTGGTCTGCAATATACTTTAAACATCCAAATATACGAAACGGTATATTTTGAATGAAACATTAAGTATCTGTAAAATTCATTTTATTGTCTTAAATGTTTTATATTAAAGTTTCCACCATTATTTGTTAAGAAATATTCGGATTACAGCACAGAAAATTAAATCAGTTATTCAACCATCGATTGCGAAGGTTTCATCTAGACCGCGCAATTATTTCTTGAGTTGTTGTATTTACAAAGGAAGGACTTTTATCTGATTGGACTGTCTCCGATAATTACTTGACTTACAAGTTTATTTATATCAGTGCAAATAGTATTTGTAATATACATTAAACATTACATTTTTTATAAGTGCAGATACAGTCTATGGTAACACTGATCTAGAAGTAACATATTTTAATATATATGTTTCAAAATTTTTACAGAAAATAGAATATTATTTTCCTTAACTTGGAATTTCTATTAATAAATTCCTTGAACATATTACATAGTCAATTCTATGAAATAATAATATTATTGTTTTTCTTTTATTTTCCTAATACATGTATTATATATTTACTATGATACTATTATGTAATTACTAAATAAACATCATATTACTATTAGATAATTACTAAATAATTTCTATGTTCCTATAATTATCAAATACTTACTCTTGTACTTTTATATAACTATTAGTATTACGCTACTAATAAAAATGTATTTTTTCATTGTTACCAAATATTAATAAATAATTACAATGTTACTAATATATAATTTATACACAATTAGTATTATAATTATTACGTTACGATTTATAATTACTACGATACTAATATGTATTCCAATGATATTATTATATAATTTCACAATAATCACTAGACTACTAATACATATTTTTTAAATAATCACTATGTAACTATTTCATAATTACTAATAAATAATGCTAAGTTACTATTTTACTTTTTCTAAATAATTGCTATGTTACTATTATATAATTACAAAATAATCACTTTATTACTATTATATATTTATTAGAAAATTACCAAGTTAATATTTTGTAGCATGGTAAAAATATTAGTAAATAATGGTTATTGCCATTATATAATTACAAAATAATCACTATATTACTATTATATATTTTAAATAGTTACTAAGTTGATATTTGTAACATGGTAACAATATTAGTAAATAGTTCTATGTTACTACTATAAAATATCTAAAGATTTACTATGTTACTATTACATAGTTACAAAGTTATCACTATACTAATATTATACATTGTAAATAATTACAAAGTTTATATTTGTAACATGGTAACAATATTAGTAAATAGTTCTATGATACTATTATAAAATATCTAAAGATTTACTAGGTTACTATTATATAATTACAAAGTTATCACTATACTACTATTATACATTTACTAAATAATTTCAATGTTACTATAATTATCAACAAATTACTATTGTACTTTTATATAACTATTAGAATTAAGCTACTAATAATAATGATGTAATTTCATAGTTACCAAATATTAGTAAATAATTACACTGTTACTAATACATAATTTATACACAATTAGTATGTTACTATTTTATAGTTATTATGTTACTATTATAGAATTACAACGATAGTTATATGTATTCCTTTTATACCTTCATATAATTTCAAAATCATCACTAGAATATATATTTCTTAAATAACCACTACGTAACTTTTTAACAATTACTCAATATTAGTAGATAATTACTAGGTTAATATTATATAATTACACAATAATCATTATGTTACTATTATATATTTATTAAATAATTACTAAGTTACTATTATGTAATTAAAATTGTTTATAAATAAAAAACTGAATTATTTACCGTTGTTCTCCGGGAATTGGATAAATAGAAACATATATTCAAAAGAGAATAGAATTGACATACCACATAAAATTGTAATCTATAATATTTCAATATTCATAAATTATTTTCATCTGAAATAAATAGGTCATATACCCTATATCTTTATATTATGTTTGTTATATTTATTTTACGTTAGTTATTGTATTTTGAATTTATAACTAATTTATGATTAACTGTTTCAATGGATACATTTTCTAAACCCTTCAAAAACTAAGCTTTACAGAAAAGTGATTACATGAAAAGATGATAAGCTTGCAATCTATAAACAATCCTAAAACCTCTAGCATTTACTTTTAGTTTCTGCTTAAAATTCCGGAACAGTCTACGGACATTTTCTTCTGTAAAGAGTCCCGTATTCCACACAAATATTGAACATATAATCTGTAAGAAAACATCTTACATTCTGACTTCCAATAGCTGCATGATCGCTACCAAATCTACATTTTCAGCGAACGTGTAGACAAGTGTACCACGTGATTTGAATCTAACGTTTTGTTACGCAACTAAATCTATAAACTTTCTTCCACCACCACCATTTATTATAATTTGATATCGGTAAAATCTGTTTAATTTGGTTCAGTAATGTAGTATGTAAAATAAATGAATTTTATTGTAGGAATCAACAAAATATTTCCTCACTATTTACTTTCATTACAAAAGTAAATCTAATTTAAACCATACATGAAGAAATTTTACGTATTACCAACAAGAATAGCTTATTATAAGTAAATAATGTTTTGTAGATTACCTAATGAAAAAATGTTAAATTTTGTTACCCGTTACCTAACTTTACATTAAATAAAATAGCTGAGATAAGTGGAGTGAATTGGGGAAAACCCAACCTCTCCAAGAAAAATAAATTATCCTAACGAATGCTAACAGGTTGCTGCTGAGGAAATGACGGGCTCGATTTTATCTGATAATGCACTTCAGTATGAAAATATAGGTTAGTTCTAGGACCAACATTGCTATATAGACATAATATAGCTACAGAGTATCTGTTAGGATAGGTTCGTCTATTAAAAGGAAATGCAATTTTTCTACTTGAACTATGTATATATATAATGAAAGGGTTGGCCTCAGTTGAGATAGAGTTCGGATTAAATGAAATTTAAAAAAATGTCTCTATAAGCACTCACGTTTCTCAATTGTACTGCTATGGAACTATTTTATGAAGTATGCTACCTTTTGACTGATGGTGATCAATCGGGGATACAGTGCAAGGAATTGCTGCAGACAATGAGGTGATTAATTAAGGGTAAAAATATTTGCTGAACTACAATCAGATAATTGCTTCAATATTTTAACTTCACGATAGATTTCGGATTGAAGAACTGAATATTTCCAGTTTATAACTTTGAAAAATTAGGTTTTTATATCGGATGGATTTTAAGGTATATATAACTTTATTACGTTCGCATCTGCACGTATGGATGTGTGGAGATCTGTACGTATTGTACTAACACAGATAAGCTTACAATATTTAAATAAGACCTACCATCTGTGTGATTGTTTTATTTAAATCTGTGGTTAATGCTTCAGTTAAAACGAACACAAACCGCAACATTTAATCAAACTGTGCTGAACATAACATTTACACAAACCATAACCACTACCGACTTACAGATACTAAGTAAAATCCTCTGAAAACAATAACCAATGCGTCTAATATACAAGAACCTCACAATATACCCTTCACATTTTTAACACCCATTTCACTAAAAGAAGCAATTATCTTTTGATATAATTACCTCCTAAAATGCCATATATCGAAAGTAATTTCCTTCCCGCCTTCTTCATTAACATCGATTTAAATTAAATGTAAGTCATTTGAAAGTGAAACTCATTTTACGAAGCCACCGGGACATATACATAAAAAATGTAAGTATTACTTTTAGGTAAGTGAATATTTTAGCATTAAATAGAATGGTATTATATATATATATATATATATATATATATATATATATATATATATATATATATATATATATATATGTATATTAAATATGGTGATATGTTTTCTTGTAATATAGTTAATAAATTAAAAATATTTAAAAAACAAGAATAATTTTAATGAATATATTTATTCAAAGCTTTTCGCCGATAAAATAGTACCAGCATCTTCAGGAAAATAATTAGCTCTGATAATAATTATCTCAGATAATTTGTTTCCTGAAGATGCTGATACTATTTTATCGGCGAAAAGCTTTGAATAAATATATTCATTAAAATTATTCTTGTTTTTGAAATATTTTTAATTTATTATATATATATATATATATATATATATATATATATATATATATATATATATATATATATATATATGTATGTATGTATGTATGTTTATATGTTATGGTAATATGAAAAGGAAAATAATATAGGCCTAATAAATATAATGTAAATTTTATTATGGATAGGCGACCTATGACTATCAACAGCATTGAATAATGCCCTGACCTAGTGCGAAACGCGTCTGCTGAATACATCAGTAAGTAGTGTTTTTTTGCCAAGTTAATACAAAATAAAGTATAAGACACGTAATATTTTCAATCATAAATTCCAGGGTTTTTGTAACACTCTAAACATTCTAGACATTTACTCCTTGTGTAATACTGTCTATAATTATACAGTTTAAAAAAAAAAAACGAAAAAATAAAATAAAATATTTATTATTACAGGTTGAAAAAAATAGATTATTTATTTTATAAAAATAATAAGACAACATGAGATTCTCTTACACTTACTAAGCTAATTGCCGTAACCTGAGCTACGTTTGTGAGCAAAGAATTAAATATCGTATGTTGCTAGTTCCAATGGCAAAGTGTCATTATCAGTGACGACTACTACTTTCTTTGCATTTCAGATTTTATGTTCTCACACTTACTGTTGATGGTGATTTTGTAATTGCAAAACTTTTGAGAAACATATTTATTAATTATGAATTGGTATTTATTCCTATAAAATAAATATTTAAAACATATATAAATTACTTTACCTTTAAAATCAACATTTTATTTAACTGCCAAATGTGCACAAATAATCACTAACACATTGCTCTTCAGTGTATGCTAAATGCTTTACTTATTTCTTGGTAATACATACTAATAGAACCATAATGTCAATGTATAAACAATATAATATTGTAACACACATTCATTTTAACACGAAGATTCTTACATATATACTAACGGAATATATTCAGGAGTTATAGAAACTTCTTTATCTTCACGTTTTCTGATGTACTGCTTGAAGTAATGCTTTAGTCCGGAGATGAGAAACACTATTTCAAGTAGTATACCAGGAAACTCGGTGATAGAGTAACATACATAACTCCGAAAGCTTGTTCAATATAAAACAAAAAATCCAAACAAAAGTATAGCTAGTTTGTGTCGCTATAAATGTGTGTGTTAAATTTTATATCCAAGAACAGATTGTTGCTAAGACACAACAACAGTTATTATCAACAATTACCACTATTGCAATTAATAAATAGCTGGGATAACAAATTAAAGTTTTAAAAATATCTTTTCGTTTTTTTTTAAAAAAAATTTTAATCACTTTCATTCAGAAGTTGATACCTGACAGATATTATTCAAGCATAATATTGAAATGTAAATTTTATGAACGATTTTTTATTTATCAGCATTGGTACACCGTGAAAATATGATTTAAAAAAATGTTTGATTCTTAAATTAGGAAACACGAGAAGTATATATTAAAAATATTGTTATAACGTAGGTAAGCCTATGTGATTCGAACATTTCTTCGCCCATAGAATTCAATGGTGGAAACAATTCAAATTAACATCACGAAAAAATTCCATTTATGAATATTTTTTTATAATTTGCAACATGTCAATCATGTTTTTAGGTAAATAAATGGCCCATGGGCATTTTCATTTAGAATATATATATATATTTAAAATATATAAAAAATCAAATGTGTTTCTTTAGTGAAATTGTTTCTATTCGTTTGGCTAGGCTAAATGTTCAATAGATAATATCAAGAGCACAGTGGTACAATATATTACAAGGAAAATATTTGAAAGAACCCTAATAACATAAAAATAATAAAAAATAACAAATAAAACAAGTTTCTTGAGATTAAACCGTTATCTACATTACGATGACCATGTAATCATCATCACTCTAGTTTGTAACTTCTTGTTTGCTAGATTGTAATTTTGTAATAAGACCCTCTGATGATGATGCCATGGTCGTCGAAATGTACATAAGTGTTTGATCTCAAGTAACTTGTTTTATTTGTTATTTTTTATTATTTTTGTGGTAATGAGGCTCTTTCCAACATTTTCAATGTAATAAATGTTCGATGGTGACTTTAGTTATGGAGTGTGTGGAGCAATAACGTTTGTTGTTGTATGAAGTAAATTTATATTCGGGAGACTTGAAAACGGTCGTTGGGATTTCGTCTGTGTTTAATTGAAATGGTTGGCAGGAAATAAAGACACGAAGGTTTTTTTGCAATATCATTAGAGGCGTTTCTAACATTTACCAATTTTTCATTTCTAAACATGGTACATTGTGATTTTTAAAACTGCGAATATATATATATGTATATATATATATATATATATATATATATATGTGTGTGTGTGTGTGTGTGTGTGTGTGTGTGTGTGTGTGTATGAATATACGACAACATAAGCATATGAGGCGTACAGTATAAAATTAGTTAATATTTAAAATAATAATAATTAGAAATATTAAGAAAATAGCGACAAACGGAGAGCACTAAAAAGCCGACAAGAGGTAAATTTCAGTTGGGATGAAAAAATAAACTTGGAGTTGGGGTATGGAACTCATAAAATTAGCTTGCGGCGTGAGAAAACACAAAAATAACTCTGGTTGAAATACATAAGAGGGGATGTTATACTCGCTCTTTAAAACTAAAATCATCGGGCACACGAAACTAAGTTTGGGGAACTTCAGAAGAGTCCAAACTTGTTTAGAATAGTTAAGGAAATTATAAAAGGAATTTATTAGTTTTTTATGTAAAGAATTTATATAAGTACGTCTAGTAATAAATCAATCCGATCATAAAGATGAAGAGGAATAAAGTTGAAGTTAAGAATTAGGCAGATATTAAAGATGAAGTTTAAGTTAATTACTGTGTAAAAGTGAAGTGAAGAAGTTAACCTTCAGGAACCAGAGAATTCCAAGAACGCAAACAATAAGTACGAACTTTATTATATTACACTAAATGTCAGATGAATAAATGTAGGTGATTTAAATTTATATGATTGTTGCTATTTAGAAACCTAAAGAAGTGACTATTATAAAGGTGATACACACACACACACACACACACACACACACACACACACACACACACACACACACACACACATATATATATATAATATCATACAATTATTTCTAGCTTACAATTATTACATTTTAATTGTTTCTAGTTCATTAATTTTGGTATAAATTTATTTCAAAATATATACATATGTGTTTCTGTGTGTGTGTCTGTGTATGTTGTATAGTATGTTCTTGTATAACTTGGCCAAAACGATGCTGATTCTAATTTAACATACATATGTTGTATAACTTACATAATTTAATTAATTATTCCTGATGATGTTGGTACTGTTTGCCAACGAAAACCTATGAATCATAAAAAATTAATATATATTTCTTGTATTTAAAAATCCTCAGTTGTTTTGATATATATATATATAAACAACTGAGGATTTTTAAAAACAAGAATTATTTATTATTTTTTTATGATTCAAAGCTTCTTGTTGGCAATCAGTACCCTCATAATCAGGAATGAATAATTTAATTATGTAAGTTATACAACATATGTACTTTAAATTAGAATCAGCATCGTTTTTGCCAAGTTATTCATGAACATACTATAAAACACACACACACACACACACAGAAACACATATGTATATATTGTGAAATATATTTATATCAAAATTAATGAACTAGAAACTATAAAAATTTAATAATTGTAAGCTAGTAATAATTGTGTTTCCTAATTCAGACAAACCTAGCTGTACAGATCGTATTGTTGACAAGAAGCTCAGCTTAGCGGTGCTGCGTATTTGGCAGAGTAACAATGGCGGACACACCGCACCAGCAGAGGGACGTATAAAACGGTCGGACTTTACGAGTGTTTGCATTTTGTATGAAAGTAAACATGCAGCACCAGATCTGTGCACTCCGGTCACGTAAGTTATACTTTATATTGCGCCAAGTGTATTAGTGAGCGGCGAGATATTGTACTGCGCAAACAGAATTTTTCTCGAATACTATAGCAAACAGTTTTTTGTAACAGCAATTTAAAAATTATATTATGATTAAAAATATCCTCAATCTTCAGTAAAAATGTCTATAAAAGCATCATACACTTTATCTGTTTTATCTTTCGTTTATTTTTGAAGATGTAAAGTAATTATTCAACTTTTAATACAACTATATTTGTGTTTGTGAATCTCGGAATTTGGACTTTCGGAGTCTAAGACTTTCGGAATTTGGACAAGCATTGACTTATTTTAATATTTTTAAAATATTTTAATTTATTGTTATTATTATTATTAGATTATATTATAAAATTATATTTTAAAATATTATACTAAATAACGTTTATCCCAATGTTATTGTAAATTAATTAAATAACGTTTAATTATTTATTATTTAATTTATAACTATAAATAATTATTTATTTAAAGATTATTTAATAACTGGTGTGAGAATTTAACTGAATAATTGTTTTTTTTTAATAAGCAATTACACCTTTTTACGTCACTATCGACTTGTTATTAAAAACTACTCCATATTTTATTTTGCGCGTTGTTTTTTTTCCCAATTTGTCTTTCTAGTATTCAATGTCACGCGTTTATCATTAGTGGTAAAGTAGAAATATATCAATTAAATAAAATACATTGAGCAACAATGTAACAAGGAAACAATGAAACATTATTTGGACTTTTATTGATAATGGAAAACATGAATATGTATTTTGCACTAACCAAAGTTTAAATCTACCGACTTTTCATTAGATCACAGTGTATGCCAAAATTTTAGTTTAACTTGACACCAAAAGTAATACCTAAATACTAATGTACAGGAACGTATGGTAAAATATTGTAAATTTTATTATTGGTATGTTGGTAATAGTAAGTAAAAATGTGTTAACAGGTGGGAGTGGCCAGATCTACGATATTAATATGGGATGTATCCTTGCTATCCCAAGGTTATTGCATGATCTGTCGCGGAGCGTTTCCCGGGGGAGTTTTCTTGATATGTTTTTCCATCCTTCTCTTTACGCTATAGCGAAACCTCTTTATTAGAAGGTTTCTAAATAATTGTAAAAAAATAACTCCAATTTTGTATGCCTTACACATTACTTAAACGAGCATTTTAAATATAAAAAAAGTATTTACAATAACGTCCCAAATAAAAATAGTGGTTTAAATGTGATACATACAAACCTAATTTTACAAAAACATTTTATATTATAGAGCTATGGAGAAGTGAAATTAATATTTTTTAATTTTTTTTTTATGGAATAATCGGTGGCTGACGTGAAAGAGTCCCCATTTACCCTCACTAGCACAACATAAATAACATAATACAGTTTTGCCTACTACTTAACTACATTATTAAAATATATAAAACAGCCACAAAAAGTCAGGCTAGGATTGACAAAATAAAAAATTAAACTTTCTAGGTAAGCTTACCGATTGCCGAATCTAATCGTTGTTCTTCATTTCCTGCATCATGCAACAAAATCCTTTGTTGAAGCATACACAATCAATTTATGTTATAATTTTATTATTATTAACAAAACGTATCTTAAAGGTATTCTTTTTTGTTATACATATTATAGAAATGTAAAACAATTTGTAAAATATCACTCTGTTTAATAAAAAAATCAGTGAGTTTATATAGTTTTCTTGCGTGCCCGCATGTTTGTGCGTGTTATGTAAACTTACAAGTTTGCATGTACGTTTGTAGTTTCTACAAATTTCTACCATTGTTCCTGGTTTGTGACATGTACATTCAGTTTTTTCTTCTTCATTATGTATTTTTAGGTATATATATATATATATATATATATATATATATATATATATATATATATATATATATAATCTGAAAGTTATAGAGTAGGGATGTATTGTGTACAACTACCTCCTTTTACACAAATTTACTTCCAAAACCTTATACACTATAAATACATTTATTTCAAATTCATTTGCATAACATTTGCAAAACCTTACTATGTCCTTTATTTTTCGATATCAGAAATATCTAGTAATGTTTTAAAAATTCATCTGAAAGTGTAATAACCATAGAATTAGTGACCACCGTATATGAAATATATCTCCATTATGCATAAAATGATTAATATATTTAATGATAATTATTATACTTGTAATGATAAAAAGTAAAGATTTTTGATGGTTATATGACATAAATTGTTACAGATATTTAAATAAAAGCTATATAAACACATTTAATAAAAACGTATTCACAGGAAATGGAAATAAAATAGAATACTGGCCAGCGTTGTCATAGTAACCGACATATGTAGTCTGGGTCATATCACACTTTAAGTGGACTCCGACTGAGCACTTTGAAAGTACGAGTATATTTGTAACTCAAATAGTTTTTCTTTAAAAGGTTTTCTTCAATTGGTTTTACCAAAAGGATAAATTTATTTACATGACAATATTGTTTCCTCTGTTGCATGTATCAAAGGGAAAATTTTACTTTATCAACATATTATTTAGTGAAGGCTATTGACATATAACTTTGATATTTCTCTGTCAGACATTATATTAAAAATATCCAATATAAATAGACGTCTTTATTGGGAGAAGCTAAGGTATCAACAGCTGATTTCAGGCTATAGGCCTAGGTTATGTTGCAGAGCAGCTGTTTTACTTTTAGGTTATCTTACATTATTTATTGTTCATGGCTAAGGAACATAATTATTATTAAATAATTTTTTTATCGGTTAATAAATTTGATAAATCTCAATACAAATAATTCAATACAACAATAATAATAATTTGTGTATTTTTAACCCAATTTTTGAAAGTAAACATTATTAAGCCCATCTTTCACTTTTTAAAAACTGATTTCAAGTCAATTTGAAAAAAAAAATGAATTTTGTAAATAAATAACAATTATTTTTCTGTTGCCTATATTATATTATTATTACAGTAAATATTAGTCTTTATTAAATACATTCGTTAAACTAAAATAAAAACATATAAATAATATTCGAGCTGGCTTGTGAGTACAAGTTATAATTAAAGAATAAAATAAAATAAAATTTAAAGAAATAATAAATAAATAAATAAATAATAATTATTACTTTTGTTAAAACTTTATAGGTTATGTTTAATATATATATATATATATATATATATATATATTTAGTTAATTTCATTTGTGTATCTTCACTGAGGATGACGACAAATTAGTCGTTAAAACGGGTATGAAATAAAAAATTGTATATTTATGAGTTGTACCATATTTTTATTCTTTAATTATAAAATAAAAACATTGTATTAAAAATGTATAAGTTTATATTTTTGGCGATTTTAGTTAAACATTTGCAAAATTATTAGCTATAATTTGTTATTTGTAGTTCAAATTATGATGTTGAAAATAAAAATTGTTTCTTCTATTATAACAAACATTTAGATAATTTCTTAATACAGAAGATTAAATGTTTTTCTCAATTTAAAATATCTGAGGACGGCTTTCACTCCCCCGAGTGCTAGAACCAAAATGAGTTTGACATTGAAGATATTTTCTTCCCTAACTAAAGGTTGTGTTTTCTTAAGTTCCTCCAATTAGACAAAAACTCGTTGTTTTGCTTTGTTAATATTTTGAAGTAATCATTGACCTTTCATGAGATGGTAGATTTGGCCACTTAGCTAAAGAACGTTTTGTAGACTAGAGGCGCGCTGGATTGAATATAGTACTGAACAGACTACGTTCCCTTGAGGAAAGCTCCCATTAACCTCATGCAACATTAGGTACGCATGGCTTTATTCCACTCCGAAGTGCCTCAGGGCATTACTCACTCCTTACGAAGGATTTGAGTAATGGTTAGTGAGTGTATTATGAAGATACCTTAAACTTCCATTGAAGTCTCTTATGTCAAAGCTTAACCGGGTTTTTTAAAGTTTTAGAAACACAGGTAAACCGCTACTATCAACATGGAACGCAACGTTTACCTTTTGAAAATTAACTCTAATTCATCTGTGGTTCCATTTTTTTATTGAAAACAAAATTGTTTTATGCTATAATTTTATTAATTTTTACAGTACTGTGGGCATTGTAGGTAAATGAGTTCAGGTCTGTAAAAAATGTTTTTTTTAAGCCTATCGCTTTTTCCAATTGGTTTACGTATCATGATTTTTTTTGTTTTCCAACAATAACGAAAGGGTTTTTTTCAAAATATTATATCAATGAGTGTTGATTTTGTTAGTTGTATTTATTGCAAATCTGTTGCATTTATTAAAAAGACCCTTCAAGATTTGATCTGTGATTAAATGTTATCTTAGTTCTCGGTTTTCGGATAATTCTTTCAAGTACATAAATATTTTTAATTCTTATATATGTATGTAAAACACAGGTTATGTTAGTTAACCGAAAAAGAAGTTCGCCTATGAAGTTCTTCTTTGGGGATGGTTGAGCTGAAAAAATCCGTTAGGTTCCTTTTATCCTTGAAATACAACAGATACGGTTCCAAAATGTAGTATTTCTCAACAGAATTTTTCTTGGTGTAGAAAATATATATTTTCAAAACAACTTTCTCCAAAACTTCAAAGCATTCTTATATTTTTCAGACATGTGATGTGAGTTTGAGGTTTCTAAGGTTTATATTGACCTTACTCATAACGAAAATCAATTCTAGTTTTATATTTTACATATTTTATTATAAAACCGTTTGCAAAATTGAATTCATTTGTTATAAGAGACTAATACATTTAACTTCGAGGGTATTTTTGAAGTGAAGGCGAAATAGGTTGTAGTATATTGGAGTTTTTAGAGCTTTTACATTACTCGGTATTTATATCGAGCTTGATTGTTGGCACAACTGTAATGTAAAAACTTTACTATAGTGCATACTAATAATGTCATTAGCATAAACACTAACCTGGATTACACAAAAATTTTTTTTGACATACTAGGTTATTGCTTATTTAAAATTATAATGGGAATTTTTACTACTTTTTGCGGATTCTCTAGATATATAGTGCGAACCACGTAACCGTGCACTTGGCCTTGAGAGATCACAGTAGGCGAGACGGAAGGTAGAGTGTTAGTATGAATACTTTCCTCTGAATATGACAAGGAGTGTCGATACACTGACTTAAATGAGACAGTTGATAATAGATAAAATTCGATGAAAAATTAGCTTCGGTAAGATATAACAAACAATATTGATATATATGTAGAGATATCGGATGCAGAAGCTGTTGATGTATAGAATATTATGAAAATGTAACATGTTTTCAGAAGTGGTAGAGCACGAAACATCTCATGCGATCTCTCAGCGCCAAGTATCTGGTCTGCAATATACTTTAAACATCCAAATATACGAAACGGTATATTTTGAATGAAACATTAAGTATCTGTAAAATTCATTTGATTGTCTTAAATGTTTTATATTAAAGTTTCCACCATTATTTGTTAAGAAATATTCGGATTACAGCACAGAAAATTAAATCAGTTATTCAACCATTGATTGCGAAGGTTTCATCTAGACCGCGCGATTATTTCTTGAGTTGTTGTATTTACAAAGGAAGGACTTTTATCTTATTGGACTGTCTCCGATAATTACTTGACTTACAAGTTTATTTATATCAGTGCAAATAGTATTCGTAATATACATTAGACATTAAATTTTTTATAAGTACAGATACAGTCTTTGGTAACACTGATCTAGAAGTAACATATTTTAATATATATGTTTCAAAATTTGTACAGAAAATAGAATATTATTTTCCTTAACTTGGAATTTCTATTAATGAACATATTACATAGTCAATTCTATAAAATAATAATATTATTGTTTTTCTTTTATTTTCCTAATACATGTATTATATATTTACTATGATACTATTATGTAATTACTAAATAAACATCATATTACTATTATAAAATTACTAAATAATTTCTATGTTCCTATAATTATCAAATATTTACTCTTGTACTTTTATATAACTATTAGTATTACGCTACTAATAAAAATGTATTTTTTAATTGTTACCAAATATTAATAAATAATTACAATGTTACTAATATATAATTTATACACAATTAGTATGTTACTATGATATAATTATTACGTTACGATTTATAATTACTACGATACTAATATGTATTCCAATGATATTATTATATAATTTCACAATAATCACTAGACTACTAATATATATTTCTTAAATAATCACTATGTAACTATTTCATAATTTGAAAATATTTCATAATTACTAAATATTTAAAAAAATGCTAAGTTACTTTTATATTTTTTCTAAATAATTGCTATGTTACTATTATATAATTACAAAATATTCCCTATATTACTATTATATATTTTAAATAATTACTAAGTTGATATTTGTAACATGTTAACAATATTAGTAAATAGTTCTATGATACTATTATAAAATATCTAAAGATTTACTATGTTACTATTATATAGTTACAAAGTTATCACTATACTACTATTATATATTTACTAAATAATTTCAATGTTACTATAATTATCAACAAACTACTATTGTACTTTTATATAACTATTAGAATTAAGCTACTAATAATAATGATGTGATTTCATAGTTACCAAATATTAGTAAATAATTACACTGTTACTAATACATAATTTATACACAATTAGTATGTTACTATTTTATAGTTATTATGTTACTATTATAGAATTACAACGGTAGTTATATGTATTCCTTTGATACTTTTATATAATTTCAAAATCATCACTCGAATATATATTTCTTAAATAACCACTACGTAACTTTTTAACAATTACTCAATATTAGTAGATAATTACTAGGTTAATATTATATAATTACACAATAATCACTATATTACTATTATATATTTATTGAATAATTATTAAGTTACTATTATGTAATTAAAATTGTTTATAAATAAAAAACTGAATTATTTACCGTTGTTCTCCGGGAATTGGATTAATAGAAACATGTATTCAAAAGAGAATAGAATTGACATACCACATAAAATTGTAATCTATAATATTTCAATATTCATAAATTATTTTCATCTGAAATAAATAGGTCATATACCCTATATCTCTATATTATGTTTGTTATAATTATTTTACGTTAGTTATTGTATTTTGAATTTATAACAATAATTTATGATTAACTGTTTCAATGGATATATTATCTAAACCCTTCCAAAACTAAGCTTTACAGAAAAGTGATTACGTGAAAAGATGATAAGCTTAGAATCTATAAACAATCCTAAAACCTCTAGCATTTACTTTTAGTTTCTGCTTAAAATTCTGGAACAGTCTACGGACATTTTCTTCTGTAGAGAGTCCCGTATTCCACACAAATATTGAACATATAATCTGTAAGAAAACATCTTACATTCTGACTTCCAATAGCTGCATGATCGCTACCAAATCTACATTTTCAGCGAACGTGTAGACAAGTGTACCACGTGATTTGAATCTAACGTTTTGCTACGCAACTAAATCTATAAACTTTCTTCCACCACCATCATTTAGGTAACATTTAATATAATTTGATCTCGTTAAAATCAGTTTAATTTGGTTCAGTAATGTAGTATGTAAAATTTTATTGTAGGAATCAACAAAATATTTCCTCACTATTTACTTTCATTACAAAAGTAAATCTAATTTAAACCCTACATGAAGAAATTTACGTATTACCAACAAGAATAGCTTATTATAAGTAAATAATGTTTAGATTACCTAATGAAAAAATGTTAAATTTTGTTACCCGTTACCTAACTTTACATTAAGTAAAATAGTTGAAATAAGTGGAGTGAATTGGGGAAAACCTAACCAAGAAAAAAAATTATCCTAACGAATGCTAAAAGTTGCTGCTGAAAAAATGACGGTCTCGATTTAATCTGATAATGCACGACAGTAAGAAAATATAGGTTAGTTCTAGACCAACATCGCTATATAGACATTATATAGTTACAAAGTATCTAGGTTAGCATAGGTTCGTCTATTAAAAGAAAATGCAAATTTTCTACTTAAACTAACCGATTGCCGAATTAAACTAGTTGTCATGATTTACCTTTGTTTCGGAATAAAATCGTATATTAAAACGCGCTCAATGAACTTAAGTTATTTAACTTAATATTGTTTATTTTCAAACAACATTCTAACCTAGCCCAATACATTCTGTTATGTTGTGAAGTAGCTAAAAAGTATTTTATTAAAAGTAAAACAACAGTCCGCTTTATAAAGTACATTAATTTATAAAGTTTTGCATTTGTTTGTAAATTTACGTTATGTTTTGTAATTTTACAAATTTTAACCACTATTTCTCGTTACTAGTTTTGTAGGAATTACTGTACTTGTTTTGGTTAAGTGTACTACGGTAGGGCGTTCACTAAAACATTTTAATGTTGTATGACAGGATGCTCAATGGAGCCATCTGTAAATAGGAAGGGCGGATAGATAAAGTATGACCTTAGAGGCTGATATTCTTAAAGTTTATGTTCATAATAAAAAAAAAAAACTTGAGAATTTCAGACGGAAAATTACCACAATGGTTCAAACTGCAGGATAAAACCAATCTGTGAATACAACTAGACAACAAAAAGTCTTATATAATTCAATTATTTCATAGATATTAAAAAACCAGTGGATTATTTATATATTTCAAAATGTTTTATGCTGCAAAATTCCTTTTTCTATACAATTCGGACTCATATTTTTTTGTATATCAAGCAAATATTTATATTACTTGCGAGTAAAATAAATTGATACTTGCGAGTATTTATATTTCCGCATTTTCGTGGAGTATATGTATATATATATATATATATATATATATATATATATATATATATATATATATATACATATATATATAAAGAACTAAGTCAAAATACAAATACAAGAATTATAATTGAATTTACATTTCAAAGCTTTTCGTTGGCTAACAGTACCAACATCATCAGGAATATTAAACAATTCATGTTGGTTCTGTTAGCCAACGAAAAGCTTTGAATTTTAAATTCAATTATAATTCTTGTATTTGTATTTTGACTTAGTTCTTTATTAATTCACAAGAATACATATTGCGATATATATATATATATATATATATATATATATATATATATATATATATATATATGTATATGTATATATATAATGAAAGGGTTGGCCTCAGTTGAGATAGAGTTCGGATTAAATGAAATTTAAAAAAGTGTCTCTATAAGCACTCACTTTTCTCAATTGTACTGCTATGGAACTATTTTATGAAGTATGCTACCTTTTGACTGATGGTGATCAATCGGGGATACAGTGCAAGGAATTGCTGCAGACAATGAGGTGATTAATTAAGGCTAAAAATATTTGCTGAACTACAGTCAGATAATTGCTTCAATATTTTAACTTGACGATAGATTTCGGATTGAAGAACTGAATATTTCCAGTTTATAACTTTGAAAAATTAGATTTTTATATCGGATGGATTTTAAGGTATATATAACTTTATTACGTTCGCATCTGCACGTATGGATGTGTGGAGATCTGTACGTATTGTACTAACACAGATAAGCTTACAATATTTAAATAAGACCTACCATCTGTGTGATTGTTTTATTTAAATCTGTGGTTAATGCTTCAGTTAAAACGAACACAAACCGCAACATTTAATCACACTGTGCTGAACATAACATTTACACAAACCATAACCACTACCGACTTACAGACACTAAGTAAAATCCTCTGAAAACAATAACCAATGCGTCTAATGTACAAGAACCTCACAATATACCCTTCACATTTTTAACACCCATTTCACTAAAAGAAGCAATTATCTTTTGATATAGTTACCTCCTAAAATGCCATATATCGAAAGTAATTTCCTTCCCGCCTTCTTCATTAACATCGATTTAAATTAAATGTAAGTCATTTGAAAGTGAAACTCATTTTACGAAGCCACCGGGACATATACATAAAAAATGTAAGTATTACTTTTAGGTAAGTGAATATTTTAGCATTAAATAGAATGGTATTATATATATATATATATATATATATATATATATATATATATATATATATATATATATATATATATATAATATCAAATGTGTTTTCCTGTTAGAATATTTTTAAGATCAAATAATATACACAAATACAGGAATATTTAATTTATTGAATAATAAACTCAAAGCTTTTCGTTGGTTTACATTACCAACATCCTCAGGAGTTACAATACTAAGTTGAAATGCTTTGAGTTTATAATTCAATAAATTAAATATTCCTGTATTTGTGTATATTATTTGATCTTAAATATATATATATATATATATATATATATATATATATATATATATATATATATATATATATATATATATATATATATATATATATATATATTTTAAATATGGTGATATGTTTTCTTGTAATATAGTTAATAAATTAAAAATATTTAAAAAACAAGAATAATTTTAATGAATATATTTATTCAAAGCTTTTCGCCGATAAAATAGTACCAGCATCTTCAGGAAAATAATTATCTCTGATAATAATTATCTCAGATAATTTGTTTCCTGAAGATGCTGATACTATTTTATCGGCGAAAAGCTTTGAATCAATATATTCATTAAAATTATTCTTGTTTTTGAAATATTTTTAATTTTATATATATATATATATATATATATATATATATATATATATATATATATGTATGTATGTATGTATGTATGTATGTATGTATGTTTATATGTTATGGTAATATGAAAAGGAAAATAATATAGGCCTAATAAATATAATGTAAAGTTTATTATGGATAGGCGACCTATGACTATCAACAGTATTGAATAATGCCCTGACCTAGTGCGAAACGCGTCTGCTGAATACATCAGTAAGTAGTGTTTTTTTGCCAAGTTAATACAAAATAAAGTATAAGACACGTAATATTTTCAATCATAAATTCGAGGGTTTTTGTAACACTCTAAACATTCTAGACATTTACTCCTGGTGTAATACTGTCTATAATTATACAGTTTTTTAAAAAAAAAACGAAAAAATAAAATAAAATATTTATTATTAAAGGTTGAAAAAATAGGTTATTTATTTTATAAAAATAATAAGACAACATGAGATTCTCTTACACTTACTAAGCTAATTGCCGTAACCTGAGCTACGTTTGTGAGCAAAGAATTAAATATCGTATGTTGCTAGTTTCAATGGCAAAGTGTCATTATCAGTGACGACTACTACTTTCTTTGCCTTTCAGATTTTATGTTCTCACACTTTCTGTTGATGGTGATTTTGTAATTGCAAAACTTTTGAGAAACATATTTATTAATTATGAATTGGTATTTATTCCTATAAAATAAATATTTAAAACATATATAAATTACTTTACCTTTAAAATCGACATTTTATTTAACTGCAAAATGTGCACAAACAATCACTAACACATTGCTCTTCAGTGTATGCTAAATGCTTTACTTATTTCTTGGTAATACATACTAATAGAACCTTAATGTCAATGTATAAACAATATAATATTGTAACACACATTCATTTTAACACGAGGATTCTTACATATATACTAACGGAATATATTCAGGAGTTATAGAAACTTCTTTATCTTCACGTTTTCTGATGTACTGCTTGAAGTAATGCTTTAGTCCGGAGATGAGAAACACTATTTCAAGTAGTATACCAGGAAACTCGGTGATAGAGTAACATACATAACTCCGAAAGCTTGTTCAATATAAAATAAAAAATATAGCTAGTTTGTGTCGCTATAAATGTGTGTGTTAAATTTTATATCCAAGAACAGATTGTTGCTATGACACAACAACAGTTATTATCAACAATTACCATTATTACAATTAATAAATAGCTGGAATAACAAATTAAAGTTTTAAAAATATCTTTTCGTTTTTTTAAAAAAAGAATTTTAATCACTTTCATTCAGAAGTTGATACCTGACAGATATTATTCAAGCATAATATTGAAATGTAAATTTTATGAACGATTTTTTATTTATCAGCATTGGTACACCGTGAAAATATGATTTAAAAAAATGTTTGATTCTTAAATTAGGAAACACGAGAAGTATATATTAAAAATATTATTATAACATAGGTAAGCCTATGTGATTCGAACATTTTTTCGACCATAGAATTCAATGGTGGAAACAATTCTAATTAATATCACGACAAAATTCCATTTATGAATATTTTTTTATAATTTGCAACATGTCAATCATGTTTAGGTAAATAAATGGCCCATGGGCATTTTCATTTAGAATATATATTTATAATATATAAAAAATCAAATATGTTTCTTTAGTGAAATTGTTTCTATTCGTCTGGCTAGGTTAAATGTTCAATAGACAATATCAAGAGCACAGTGGTACAATATATTACAATGAAAATATTTGAAAGAACCCCAATAACACAAAAATAATCAAAAATAACAAATAAAACAAGTTGCTTAAGATTAAACCCTTATCTACATTACGATGACCATGTAACCTTCATCACTCTAGTTTGTAATAAATCAATCCGATCATAAAGATGAAGAGGAATAAAGTTGAAGTTAAGAATTAGGCAGATATTAAAGATGAAGTTTAAGTTATTACTGTGTAAAAGTGAAGTGAAGAAGTTAACCGTCAGGAACCAGAGAATTCCAAGAACGTAAACAATAAGTACAAACTTTATTATATTACACTAAATGTCAGATGAATAAATGTTGGTGATTTAAATTTATATGATTGTTGCTATTTAGAAACCTAAAGAAGTGACTATTATAAAGGTGATACACACACACACACACACACACATATATATATATATATATATATATATATATATATATATTATCTACAATTATATACTATCATACAATTATTTCTAGCTTACAATTATTACATTTTAATTGTTTCTAGTTGATTAATTTTGGTATAAATTTATTTCAAAATATATACATATGTGTTTCTATGTGTGTGTCTGTGTATGTTGTATAGTATGTTCTTGTATAACTTGGCAAAAACGATGCTGATTCTAATTTAACATACATATGTTGTATAACTTACATAATTTAATTAATTATTCCTGATGATGTTGGTACTGTTTGCCAAAGAAAAGCTATGAATCATAAAAAATTAATATATAATTCTTGTATTTAAAAATCCTCAGTTGTTTTGATATATATATATATATATATATATATATATATATATATATATATATATATATATATATATACGACTGAGGATTTTTAAAAACAAGAATTATTTATTATTTTTTTATGATTCAAAGCTTCTTGTTTGCAATCAGTACCCACATAATCAGGAATGAATAATTTAATTATGTAAGTTATACAACATATGTATTTTAAATTAGAATCAGCATAGTTTTTGCCAAGTTATTCATGAACATACTATAAAAAACACACACACACACACACACACAGAAACACATATGTATATATTGTGAAATATATTTATACCAAAATTAATGAACTAGAAACTATAAAAATTTAATAATTGTAAGCTAGTAATAATTGTGTTTCCTAATTCAGACAAACCTAGCTGTACAGATCGTATTGTTGACAAGAAGCACAGCTTAGCGGTGCTGCGTATTTGGCAGAGTAACAATGGCGGACACACCGCACCAGCAGAGGGACGTATAAAACGGTCGGACTTTACGAGTGTTTGCATTTTGTATGAAAGTAAACATGCAGCACCAGATCTGTGCACTCCGGTCACGTAAGTTATACTTTATATTGCGCCAAGTGTATTAGTGAGCGGCGAGATATTGTACTGCGCAAACAGAATTTTCCTCGAATACAATAGCAAACAGTTTTTTGTAACAGCAATTTAAAAATTATATTATGATTAAAAATATCCTCAATCTTCAGTAAAAATGTCTATAAAAGCATCATACACTTTATCTGTTTTATCTTTCGTTTATTTTTGAAGATGTAAAGTAATTATTCAACTTTTAATACAACTATATTTGTGTTTGTGAATCTCGGAATTTGGACTTTCGGAGTCTAAGACTTTCGGAATTTGGACAAGCATTGACTTATTTTAATATTTTTAAAATATTTTAATTTATTGTTATTATTATAATTATTAGATTATATTATAAAATTATATTTTAAAATATTACACTAAAGAACGTTTATCCTAATGTTATTGTAAATTAATTAAATAATGTTTAATTATTTATTATTTAATTTATAACTATAAATAATTATTTATTTAAAGAATATTTAATAACTGGTGTGAGAATTTAACTGAATAATTGTTTTTTTTTAATAAGCAATTACACCTTTATACGTCACTATCGACTTGTTATTAAATACTACTCCATATTTTATTTTGCGCGTTGTTTTTTTTCCCAATTTGTCTTTCTAGTATTCAATGTCACGCGTTTATCATTAGTGGTAAAGTAGAAATATATCAATTAAATAAAATACATTGAGCAACAATGTAACAAGGAAACAATGAAACATTATTTGGACTTTTATTGATAATGGAAAACATGAATATGTATTTTGCACTAACCAAAGTTTAAATCTACTGACTTTTCATTAGATAACAGTGTATGCCAAAATTTTAGTTTAACTTGAAACCAAAAGTAATACCTAAATACTAATGTAAAGGAACGTATGGTAAAATATTGTAAATTTTATTATTGGTATGTTGGTAATAGTAAGTAAAAATGTGTTAACAGGTGGGAGTGGCCAGATCTACGATATTAATATGGGATGTATCCTTGCTATCCCAAGGTTATTGTATGATCTGTTGCGGAGCGTTTCCCGGGGGGAGTTTTCTTGATTTCCATTATTCTCTTTACGCAATAGGGAAACCTTTTTATTAGAAGGTTTCTAAATAATTGTAAAAAATTAACTCCAATTTTGTATGCCTTACACATTACTTAAACGAGTATTTTAAATATAAAAAAAGTATTTATAATAACGTCCCAAATAAAAATAGTGGTTTAAATGTGATACATACAAACCTAATTTTACAAAAACATTTAATAATATAAAGCTATGGAGAAGTGAAATTATTATTTTATAATTTTTTTTTATGGAATAATCGGTTGCTGACATGAAAGAGTCCCCATTTACCCTTACTGGCACAACATAAATAACATAATACAGTTTTGCCTACTACATAACTACATTATTAAAGTATAAAAACAGCCACAAAATGTAAGGTTAAGATTGACAAAATAAAAAATTAAACTTTCTAGGTAAGCTTGCCGATTGCCGATTCTAATCGTTGTTCTTCATTTCCTGCGTCATGCAACAAAATCCTTTGTTGAAGCATACACAATCAATTTATGTTATAATTTTATTATTATTAACAAAACGTATCTTAAAGGTATTCTTTTTTGTTATACATATTATAGAAATGTAAAACAATTTGTAAAATATAACTCTGTTTAATAAAAAAATCAGGTAGTTTATATAGTTTTCTTGCGTGCGCGCATGTTTTTGCGTGTTATGTAAACTTACAAATTTGCATGTGCGATTGTAGTTTCTACAAATTTCTAGCATTGTTTCTTGTTTGTGACATGTAAATTGTACATTCAGTTTTTTCTTCTTCATTATGTATTTTTAGGTATATATATATATCTGAAAGTTATAGAGTAGGGATATATTGTGTACAACTACCTCCTTTTACACAAATCTACTTCCAAAATCTTATACACTATAAATACATTTATTTCAAATTCATTTGTATAACATTTGCAAAACCTTACTATGTCCTTTATTTTTCGTATCAGAAATATCTAGTAATGTTTTAAAAATTCATCTGAAAGTGTAATAACCATAGAATTAGTGGCCACCGTATATGAAATACATCTCCATTATGCATAAAATGATTAATTAATATATATATATATATATATATATATATATATATATATATAATGATAATTATTATACTTGTAGTTATAATAAGTAAAGATTTTTTATGGTTATATGACATAAATTGTTACAGATATTTACAAAAAAAGCTATATAAACACATTTAATAAAAACGTATTCACAGGAAATGCAAATAAAATAGAATACTGGCCAGCGTTGTCATAGTAACCGACATATGTAGTCTGGGTCATATCACACTTTAAGTGGACGCCGACTGAGCACTTTGAAAGTACTAGTTTATTTGTACCTCTAATAGTTTTTCTTTAAAAGGTTTTCTTCAATTGGTTTTACAGAGAGGATAAATTTATTTACATGACAATATTGTTTCCTCTGTTCCCTGTATCAAAGGGAAAATTTTACTTTATCAATATATTATTAAGTGAAGGCTATTCACATATAACATTGATATTTCTCTGTCAGATATTATATTAAAAATATCCAATATAAATAGACGTCTTTATTGGGAGAAGCTAAGGCATCAGTATTGTTTTTAGGTGAGGTTCACTCCTATTTCGTAAGGTAGGCTATGGTATTTATACCGTGTCATTGGTTTCTTCTTTCCCATGGCCTTTGCTTAGGCCTACCATAGCGTTAGACAATTTGTTATCCTCATTATGGAAACAGTAAACACCTCTCCATGACCTAATATTAGATGCACCTCTTCACACGTGATGTTATCATCCCCATCGACTCCCTCTCAGGGGGTTTTGTTCTAAGCTTAATCCTACATATATTCACAATTCTTTTGGCTCTCCTAGGGGATAAAAGTCACTGGCCAATTGCCTTTAAGTTAAAGCTCTAAAGGTTTTTATGTTGGTTTTATAAATTATATATAAATTTATAGCTTTAATTTTGGCTATTTTTATAATATTCGTAATATTTATAATAAAAGTGTAAAATAAATTTTAGGATTGGTTGTTCAATTTGACAGAATATCAAAAAGCCTAAGTTATAGTAAGAAAGAAGCCCGATTCTGATATTAAGTTTTTAGGACGCAGTTCAAAACTAAAAGTAATTGTATACATACGAACCTAAAACCTTTCACTATTGAATAAAATGTTATTTTTCAGTAAAGTCTTTCTATTGTACAATAAAATTAATATTTCGTAGAATATTTTAGAACACCCGCAGTCTACTTAAAAATATAAAATATTTAAGGTAATTGTATATTGAAAGACATGGAAAAAATAATGTTTAGTAAACTGATCTCTTTTGCCCTATGGCAAGCTGTTTGTATTCAGTTACCAATGCTGCCAACGTTAGCTATTACTTTCCCCTTTTTCTACTACATTACCAGGTAATCACAGTGATCTTTTCTTAGTATTGGCTTATTTTACTTGTTAATCCCTATCGTTAGGATTATACGGAGATGTAAAACTTATTAGTCTTTCTAAAACTCCAATAGAGTGAATGTATATTCTCAATAAAAGTGGACCATAATCCTTCTATGTATCCCAGAGCTGGGATTTTATCACCTCAAGATAATCTTATCACAGTTATGAATCGTTTAAAATCCGTAAAATACATTATGTCAGGTTGCAGTAAAACACAAAAGTTATTAAATAAACAACGCTAATTGGATAAGTCTCTTGAGTGTTTTTTAGTTTCAATTGTGAGATCAATGCATTACAGAATACAAATCGGAAATAAACTTACATTGACTCACAGTAAAACACGACTGGGGCGTTTTATTGTGAGACTACATGAGTTTATTTTTGACTTACATTCTTTGTCTTGTTTAGAAACAAAATAAAATACTATTAGGAAAGGTCAAATACTGTAAAGAAAAAAAGACGTATAAACAAGTTTTTTATCTGTATTGCGATATATAGTTCCAGTTAAAAAAAATATGGCCTACTATTTAGAAGTTGACATACATAGAGAAAAATATAAATAGTAATCACAAATAATACAAAATAATATAATATATTATAAAACAATAAGGAATGATTTAAAAGTAAATAGACATAATAAAAAAAGAAAGTGCCAACATTTATTGTCCTCCAAACGATTAGCTTATGTAAGAGAAAATGAATGTCCAAACTTTACTTAGAAGAGGTAACCTTTATTTATTTAAGGTTAAATTATTTTTCCTTAAGTAATATTTTGGCTTTTAACTCTTGCTTGGTTTCCACCTGTTTTCTTTGTAGTTTTATAAAGGGTCCGGTTGAATTGTTGAAATTTTTCCACCAGTAACAAGTAGGCTGATACAATAGTTTATTTTTCTTCAGAATTTCTAATTCTCTAAATTTCTCTAATAGTATTGTCCGTGACTCATAGCATTGAACAATTCACTGACCTAGTGCGAAACGGGTCTGCTGAAAAATATCAGTAAGTAGCGGTTTTTTGCCAATTGATACCAAAAGTAGTAGTTTATCTGAGTTAGATGTGCTCTCTATGGAGGTCATAAAGAGGTTTTTTTGCGTTACACCTCCTTCTAACAAAGCGGATGGGGAAGAGTGTATGGGATTAGGTAGAAATAATAAAACTACAATGATCCGGTTCGGGATTAGGAAAAGTTATAGAATCGCATGTAATGGGCGTTAATCGAAGTAGAGATGTTCTTTACAGGTGTGAAGAGAGTTGCCTATATGCTTCTAGGAATTATTTTTGTAATAACATAAATTTTAACTGAGGTGATAAATTTAAATTTTTACTTTATTACTTTTTTTACATAATTATTTATAAAAACTTATTTACACAAAATGCGCTATTTTTGTTCTATTCCAGTCAATCTATTTTTGTTTTAATCTGGATATACTATTATTGTTTTCATCCGGATAACCTCTTTGTTTTTAACGGATACATTATTTTTATTTCAAATACTCAATTTTTGTAATAAAACACTATTATATTTTATCTGGATACACTAATTTTGTTTTTATCCGGATACTCTATTTTTGTTTTCATACGGATACACTGTTTTATTTTTTATCCGAATCCCCTTTTTTTACTTTAATTCAGAAAGAATGTTTTTGATTTAATCCGGTTACACTATTTTTGTTTATTTTTGTTTTAATCCGGATACACTATTGCTGTTATAATCTGGACACACTAATTTTTGTTTCTATCCGGATACAATAATTTGTTTTAATCCGGACCCTATTTTTTATTCAATCCGAATACACTATGTTTGTTTTAATCCGGACCCTATTTTTTATTTAATCCGAATACACTATGTTTGTTTCAATCCGGATACTCTATTTTCGTTTTATCCGGATACACTATTTTTGTTCTAATCCGGTTATACTATTTTTGTTTTAATTCGGATACACTGATTTTTGTTCTAATCTGGATACAATAATTTGTTTTAATCCGGACATTATTATTTTATTTAATCCGTATACACTGATTTTTGTTCTAATCTGGATACAATAATTTGTTTTAATCCGGACATTATTATTTTATTTAATCCGTATACATTATTTTTGTTTTAATCTGGACAGTCTATTTTTGTTTAAACTGCATAAACTATTTTTGTTTTAAACCGAACACTCTATTTTTGTTTTAATCCGGATACACATTTTGTTTATTTCCGGATAGAATAGTTTGTTTTAATCCAAACACTATTTTTTAATTTTATCCGGATATACTATTTATGTTTTAATCTGGAAACACTATAATCATAACAGTTATATAGAATATATAAGGAAGCTTCTTCATTATCTTGCTGGACTTGAATTCTGAAAAAAAGGTTTTTAAGACACATAAAATAAAAGACACCAGGTTAAAACAAGCTGAACAAGTTTCTAGAATAAACATTTCACAAACTAAGCTCCCTCAGTCAAGCTGTGGATTTTCTTGTATAACTATTTCATTCAGTATAAGCCAACCATCTGATTATCCTTCGCTGCCTTCTCGAGTCTGACGACAAAGTGCTTTGCCTTAGTTCAAGTCACCGCTTTGCGGCGAGATCAAACCAGGCTTGTCAGTATTCAAACAGTTAATTAGAATTCCAACGGTACGATGTAACTGGTCTCTTTCTTTAAAAGTATTATTGACTTTTCGCTCTGTGACTGTGAAATTTGTGTTTAAATGGTAAAAACAAAATCCAACATTTTTTTACATGACCGTTTGAATTTGTCTTTTCCGTAAAATATTTAGCAAAACGTGTATAATAATAAATACACAAAAACCTCTTAACCACAAACTTTCTTTAATTTACCCTAATGTACATTTCAGTTACAAAGTAACCATCCTCAGAGGGATAACATACAAAGACTGTCTTTGTATGTTATCCCTCTGAGGATGGTTACTTTGTAACTGAAATGTACATTAGGGTAAATTAAAGAAAGTTTGTGGTTAAGAGGTTTTTGTGTATTTATTATTAAATTCAACCACAGTATATTCCTAATAAATAGTAAAACGTGTATATTAAAATAAAGCGACATAGTCAAATAATTGTGTTTTATTTCTGTGTTTTATTTAAATAATCAACCTACACAGTTTTTTAACTCTTTCTATTAGATCACACTTTCCTTATAGGGCTACATATTTTTTACAAATTGTCAATCGTTAAAAAAATACGTTTTTATTAATTTAATCAAGTTAAATAAAAGCCACCTACAGTGGTAAACATTTGATGTTTATACAATTTTTCCAAATATTTATTCATTATTTATTTAAATTTTAAAAAAACTTGATGTCCCGGTCAGATTCGAACTGAACAAACTGAATATTGAAATCCAACACTTATTACTTAATGATGTATATGAAGTTGTAATTGAAAGGTTCCTTGCAATAATGAAGAATTACAAAAGATGGATAGAATGAGAAATTCTAGACCACCACCTGCTTCATATATTAGAAACAAAAAAAAAGAAAGGCATAAGTAGTAATAAACAAAATAAATAACCCAACATCATATTCTGTATGGAGAAGGAAATGGAAAATTTCAAGGTAATTGTTTTCTTTTGCCAAATAATATTGTTATTCCGACATCTGTATATACGAATTTATATTAATTGTAATTATAAAATAAAACGCAACAAAAATTAAATTTTTCTTCATCAACTTCAGCAGGAATTGAATTTAAGTTTTTTATTATATATTACTTGTTCACTTTTTATATTTTATAACCAATTCATAGACTTAAACTGATTTACATAATACTAATAATTAATCAAATTTTCTGAGTAAAAGTAATGTGTATTATTCGAATAACTGAATAATCACCTAATATATCCATTGTATAAGAATAGACATATCTTTATATTCCCGACAAAGAGCCTATTTCAGGATGTCACGCTACCATGCACACGTAATATCTTTCCTATGTGGTTCTGTACAAGGGGATGTAAGATATACTTACCTGTAATCAAAATCCTTTACTACCCTTTGCAGGTGTTAATAGTCATCCTTTCCGAACACCTGAAAACCTTGACAAAATCCTTTAACGTTTCAGTCTCATTCTTTATGGTCATTCTAAAGACTAAATAATATCCCACTAATAAAAGAAGAAAAACCTAACCAATAAAAATAATAAAAGCAGACGGTCTTAATATTTATTCTTTTTGTTATAGTAACGGGTTTTTAGGAATGCCAATGAAGATAATGTAAATAGGTCAATGTTGAGTAAATAAAGAATTCAAATATATACTCTCATAAGCTGTTAATCGGAATTCTTATAATTTATTACTAGAAAAAATACGACACATTTATTTTGTTATTGTAAAAAAAATTTAAAAAACTCAAATTTGATGAAAAATATTTTAAAACACTTTTCTCACGAGATTAAATAGGTTACATTTACGAGATAATCTTACAATTACTCTTATTTATACAAATATACTAGTTATGGTATTTCAATAGAGTATCTACATTTGGAAAAATCAGAAAAGCACATAATTAAAAATCTGACACGTGTGTTGGTTCAATAAATGGTCAAATACTCTATCACTACTCTTAACTACTCTTTTCTCTGCCACTTTAACTCACCGACTACTACAATAAAAATATTGAAAAGAACCCCAATACCACAAAAATAATCAAAAATAACAAATAAGACAAGTTACTTAAGATTAAACCCTTATGTACATTTCGATGACCATGTCATCATCATCAGAGGGTCTAGTTACAAAACACAATCTAGCACACAATAAGTTACAAACTAGAATGATCATCTTTATAGTAAATTATCTAATTTAGAATTAAAAAAGTACAATTTACACCTCAAATTAGCAAAGGATAGTAACGCTATTGTTTGGAATAATTTTTGTAGAAAAATGTATGTAATAAATAAGCATAAAATTGATTGTAAGGTAAAAAGTCTGGATAAGAAATTTGTAGCAATTAGTAAACATTTAAATTTGGATGAAATAGGTAATAATAATAAAAACCCTACCTGTCCGCTAGTTCGTAATGAATCTAGCCAAACGTTTAATAGTGAAGAAATTAATTTATTAAGTAAAGGGTTAAATTTTGCACATTGTAATTACACTAACAAAACTGTAGTTGATATAGTAGCTAATATAGAAAGTAGTATTTCTAATTTAAAAGAGTCAGATAAAAATTACATAAGAAACGCCTGTAAAATTAAAATGGAAAATAATATTCGTATGGCCAATAAACCGGCTAATGTTAAAAATAATTTTGAGTTAGTTAAAGGTCTTTATAACAAAGATTGTTATTATTTAAAAGCTGATAAGGGTAATACAATTGTAGCTTTAGATAAGAACGATTATGTCAATAGAGTAACTAAAATGTTAGAAGAAGGCCCTTATCAGAAAATTGTTAAAAACCCACTAAATAAGTTTGTTCAAGTTACAAACGATACTATTAAGAATTGTAGTTCAGTCATTCCTAAGAAAGATATTTATAAATTTAAAATTTCTAATCCTGTTATACCTAGGTTATATTGCCTTCCAAAAATCCACAAGGAAGGGAAAGCAATGAGACCTATAGTTTCAGGGATTGATTCCCCAACCTACCTTTTATCAAAATGGTTAGCCTATAAATTTACTTCTTTAAAAGAAAAACGTGGTATGTTTCCTATTAAAAATAACATAGAATTTGTCAACAAGGTTAAGAATGTAAAACTTAGTAGTACGGATATTATGGTATCTTTTGATGTAAGTTCGTTGTTTCCTAGCATTCCTGTTAAAGAAACTATATTGTTTGTTGAAGATTTTTTAAAAGAAAACAACATCGAACCTATTAAAATAGACGAATATGTCAAATTAACTGAAATATGTATGTACCAAAATTTCTTTAAATTTAATAATGAATTTTATAAACAATGTGATGGAACTGCTATGGGTAACAGTTTGTCTCCTTTCATTGCTGAGCTTTTTATGAGCAGATTTGAAGAAAACTTAAAGAATAGTATTACTTATTTTCCTAGGATTTGGTTAAGATATGTTGACGATGTTTTTGCGATCTTTGATAGCAGTAAATGTAATGTTGATGTTTTTGTAAACCAACTTAATAGTATACATAGTTCCATTAAGTTTACTTATGAATTAGAAACTAATAATCGTTTACCATTTTTAGATATTCTGTGTATTAAAAATCATGAAAAAATTGAATTTGATATTTACAGGAAACCTACTAACAATAACAGATATATTTTAAATAGTTCCAACCATTGTTATACACATAAAATAGCAGCATTTAACAGTTTGGTTAACAGAGCTATCAATGTACCACTTAGTCCTAGACGTTTTTATAAGGAAATTAATTATATCAAAGGAGTGGCTAGATATAACGATTTTGATGCTAAAATTATAGATAATATTGTTAGAAAACAAAGATTAAAATATGTTTTGAACACAACTACCACTCTTCAAAAAGAAGTTAAAAAATGTACTTTTATTAGTTTACCTTTCGATAATATTTTAACAAAAGGGTTAGACTCTATTTTTAAAAAGGTAAATGTTAAGATAGCCTATAAAACTCAAAATAAACTCAAGCATTTATTGTGTAACCCGAAAGATAAAATTCCAATGTTGGAAAAATCAGGTATTTATAAGATAATTTGTAGTACTTGTAACGAGATGTATATAGGTCAAACTAAAAGAAAAATTGTAACCAGATTTAAAGAACATCTTGCCCATATTAAATAGATCATTCTAGTTTGTAACTTATTGTGTGCTAGATTGTGTTTTGTAACTAGACCCTCTGATGATGATGACATGGTCATCGAAATGTACATAAGGGTTTAATCTTAAGTAACTTGTCTTATTTGTTATTTTTGATTATTTTTGTGGTATTGGGGTTCTTTTCAATATTTTTATTGTAATATATTGTACCACTGTGCTCTTGATATTGTGTACCGACTACTGTCTATCTAAAATATCGGTCAATAGTCAGTTTCAGACAATCTAACAGAATTGGGTGCCGAGAAGAATCACAAGGATAAGCAGGTCCTCAACAAACTGAAATTGGTCAATGAAGAAATGAGTATCGTTTGGTGGATCAACAGTAAAGCTAATATTAAAAGTCGCGTCGTTTTATAAAGTTCAACTGACTGATATAATTCAAGCGGTTTTAATTTGGATAGTGCAGAGTCCAAAGTATGTGTTAGAAGAATATGCAGTTTTGTTAGTATAAATATCTACATGTAGCACTTTATAAGGTTTGTATACAGAATTCACAATAACATAAACATTTTGATAATCGTATTCACTTCCCCCTGGAATTTAATTTTATATCTTACAATTTACGAAATATTCTAAAAAAAGTGAATTTTTATTGGTTTAAAAATATATAAATTATATTTCAAAGTATGAGGAAATAACATAGCAAGTACAGAATAGAAATTCTTGAAATGCAATGAATTTCTGCAGCAGTGTGTCAATGACAGGTGTCATGTTCGATAACTTGGTGAATGCTAATTTATAAACTAATAAAGCTATTCGCTATTTAGTGAATAAAATAGTTTTGTTTACATCAGGAAATTAATCAATTAAAATGGAAAATTTCAAAATGATATACAACCTCAATAATTATAGAAATTATGATATTTGGTTAACACGAATATATACAATACAACAACCAATAAAGGAACATTCATTTACGAATCTTTTGAAATGCAGTCAACTAATTTGTTAACTAATTAATGTTTCACGGCGGCTACTGAAACTTAAATATGACCATCTCAACAGTTTAGAATGAGAAAATCACTAGTTTTAGGGTTTAACCATGTGTGTGTGTGTGTGTGTGTGTGTGTGTGTGTGTGTGTATGTGTGTGTGTGTGTGTGTGTATATGTGTGTGTGAATGAGTGTGTGTGTGTGTGAGAGAGATTGTGTGTGTGTGTGTGTGTGTGTGTGTGTGTGTGTGTGTGTGTGTGTATGTGTGTGTGTGTGTGTGTGTGTATATGTGTGTGTGAATGAGTGTGTGTGTGTGAGAGAGATTGTGTGTGTGTGTGTGTGTGTGTGTGTGTGTGTGTGTGTATGTGTGTGTGTGTGTGTGTGTGTGTGTGTGTGTGTGTGTGTGTGTGTGTGTGTGTGTGTGTGTGTGTGTGTGTGTGTGTGTGTGTGTGTGTGTGTGTGTGTGTGTGTGTGTGTGTGTGTGTTGCAACGGCGCATCACCCCGGCAACCATCAACCTGTCGAAAGTTGTCTACCACCTAGTTACATGAGCAAGTATTTAAAATCCCATCTAATAAGTATACCCTGGGAACGTTGTCTATAAAGTGTATTTAAAGTCATGGTAAGGTCAGTGATCTGTCATATGGTCTAATTTATGTCAGCTGAAAACCCATAAAATTTATCTCCTCATAAATTTGCCTTACCATGCTTTGAAGACAACTCTCCACCATGCTCCTGCTTTAGTGAAGTCCGTGCAAGATAGAGTCTTACCATATCCTCCTAAAAGAGGTCCTGTGTTTCATATTGTAAAACCTGCCAGTGAGTATTAACTCCTGGGCTTTAAAGCAAAACCAACTAGTCCTTAAGCTAACTCATAATTTATAATTTAATTTAATTAATTTCTCTGGATGGGTTGCTCGATTAACTTTAGGTTGCACATTGATTTCTAGCTATTTATTATTAAACAGCTAGACTGACTCTAGTAGGCCGGATTTTATTAATTGTATTGATTTTATGAATTTACTATTATGATTTACTAGTTGGGAAATAATTAAATTTATTATTTTTGTAAATTATTTTTTAGGATTAATTCAATAAAAATTACTTTTTTGGCTGTTGTTGGAAACTGAATTTAATAATAAAGAAATTTGTAAGTGAAATAAATTCTTAAATAATAAAATTCTGAAATAAAATCTTAAAGTCCTTAGCTAACAAAACATAAATTAAATTTTCCTTAAATAAACTAAAATTATTTTGCTATTTATTGCAGGGAGGTTGGTTAAGTATATTTCAATTATTATAAATTTCAAATGTAATTTATGGTCTTATTTTGTGCCAGCAGTTAAATGACATTCATTAAATTTACATATTGTATTATTTAAACGAAATTTGTTACTAATTCTATTGCTACAGAAATCATTGATTTACAAGCTTATGAATTTATATATATAATTTGAAATATTTTAATTAAAACTAAATTTCAAATTTTATCACTCATTCAAAAATACTAAATAATTAGTGATTGACTTTGTTTAATAATTTCTGGTTGAGAAATTATTTATATTTTTCTACAAGTTAAATATGGATAAATATTTTCCCCCAATTTATTTAACTACTGGTTGTAACAAACTTTACTGCATTTCCTTAGATAGTATGAATGAATTTATTTTATAACTATGTCTAATCTTCTTTCTATCTTTTTCCATATACTTTACTATTTCTCTTATTTGCAAACATTTGAACATTTTTATATAACCATTTTTATAACTAAATAATTTTGTAATTACCAATTTAATTTTCAAGGAAATAAAGCCATTATTTATAATTTTACACATTTAAAGCATTTCTTTGAATCTTTGAATCTTTGAACGTATTTCAAAATCAAATTTAATTTTATTACTAAATTTGTATAGAAATCATGACTTGCCCGATTCTCGCACATTCCAAGATACGTCCCAAGGTCCAAGGAGATGACTTTACGCTTCCAGACTGGTAGTTCTTCTCGTCTGGAATTTGGTTCATCCAGGAAGCAGGAACGGACAAATTCGGCGAAGCCAGTTTCTTGACAAATGAAAATTTAACCGTGATTTTCATATGTCGATGTCTAGTTTTCACTAGACATAAATTAAGACATACTACCATTATTCCCGCATTCCGCGGCCTCGAGTTTATGCTCTAGAAATCCATTTTGATAATTTTACTAATTTAACAGAAAACTATGACCTTTCTGGTCAGTGGCCTAATTATGAGAGAGCGCAAAACGCCCAGCGATAGTTATCGTCTCTATTCCCCCTCTCCCGGTTTGCTTGTCTCACTTGGATTTTGCCGTTTTTTCTTGTCTTAACTGTTTATTTTAAATATTGTAGGAACCTGATTTTTTCGTAGCACACAAAACACTCCCGAAGTGATGATTTTTGTACAATTACAATTTATTTTAGCATTATAGACTTAATGATCAATATTCATGGCTTGAAAATTTATTTAAATTATATTTTACAAATTTGGATTATTTTAATTTTCTATTGAATTGAAACGAGACATTCTTGACCCGTTTCAGTGTGTTTGTGTGTGTGTGTGTGTGTGTGTGTGTGTGTGTGTGTGTGTAATTAGCTATATGTAGTGAAAATATATGATAAAATTTAAATGGCATATATCCCGTAAACACTTATTTTTACACCAGTTGAGATTAGTTCTACTCCGGAACAGCGACGCTTCTCTCGATACCATAGTATTCCGTTATTTAAAGCACCAGGTTATAATTGTCTTCTACTTAATGCTTCCTAAATTGTCTTACACTTCCATAACCTTCTTGCAAGGAGTTAGAAACAGGTAGACGTTATGACCTCGCTAGAGAGAATGTATCTACTTAATCCTACACACGTGATGCGAGGATTCCTCATATATCTTCAAACAGGAGATTTTATATCCTTCGTTCTATCCTCAAGGTTTTCCTATCAACCGTAAGGTATAATAGGTTTACAGAGTGAAAGCGCTAAAATGTTTTTAATAAATAATAAAATGCAATTATATAAACAGTTAA